>JAQFVV010013809.1:0-71710 GCA_028023455.1 Epiperipatus broadwayi
TCCAACGCTGCTATATTTTCTTTGCCTAAATTTATTAATTGCACTTAAGAATGGAGGCAACTTTTATATAAATGAAATAATAAAATGTGTTTCTTATGCTAAATTTGCTTCGTGAACTACGAATGGATCAAGTTCTTCATCTAGATAAATTTCCCAACGAAAAAACATTTTTCTAGTGAGATAATAAGCACTTGTTAAGTAATGATTTTTTTTACTAATTTGTAAAATTATGTGTATTTTTTTTATATCAACAGGTGAAAGGCTGTATAGTCAAGTAATATTTAAATGACCTTGTAATCATAAAGGTATGTTTTCATATAATTATTCTAGGTTAAATTTATATTCGACATAAAAAAAAAAAAAAAAATTTTTTTTTTTATAAAATGTGTTTACTTATGATATGCAATTATGGGTATAAATTTATATGTTAGATGCGTAAAAGTAGAAAAATTTAGATACTTAATAGGTAAAATATCTAGTTAAAATTATCAGAAGTAATTAAAGAGAAGTGCTATACAAGATATTACTTATTTAAAGTTTGAAATAAATTTATACTATGTTAATTGAGGAACTTATTCCCAATTATTCTTTATTAATGCATTCACTTAATTTAGTTCAAGATACTAGACTACCAATTACTTGTTGAATGTTTCTTTGGCAAAGGTGAAAATTATTATGGTTTATTCTGTGTTATCCATTGATTTCAGACGTTGATCTAAGTATACCCGGAACATAAATTTAGTGTAATTAGTGTATTTGCTTGTCTTGCCCCGATATAGCATTGGTATATGCTTAAGATTCACATAAGTAATAATTGTAATGTCTTTATTTTGTGTGATGGAAAATGATCTCCCCAAAAGCTTTATTTTCCATGGGGAATAGATGATTTCGTATTCGGGTATGTTTATAACCCAAGTGATCGCTTCTCAGAGTTAGGACGATCAGTAGTACATATTGTATTTAGTGTATTTCATTCGTTAAAAATCCCAGAGGAGAGGATTATATTTGGTGTGTGTTCCTATTATGCCCAAGTAAGAGGCAAGGACCCACCAAACTATTTTCATGTAGTCTTCCGATCTCTACAGACCTTCAGTGTTATTCCATATTCCTCATGAGAAAATAGAGATAATTCCACCACGGAAGGTGTTGAATATTGTGTTTTGTTTAGAAAGTTATGGCAAGATAACGGGTATATTGGAGGTTAATTCCTCACGATCCATTTAGTATAAATAGCGTGCTAGTATATATGATCAATGTCTGGATTGTGCAGCGTAATAGTGCTGGTAATCCACACGTAAGTCAATGGAGAGAGTAAGTTTAAAAGTGCGTGATTTAGAAATTTTTATTTGCCAATGGAGGGTTCAAATACTAGGTTTAATTCAGGTTAATGATTAAGTAGCACTCACAATATAACTTATACTGAGGAATACAATGTGTATAACAACTTCAGTTGTTATTAAGGTAAATATTAAAATAATAAGTGTAACTTCTGATAAATAACCCATAAATTATAATAAGTTATCTAAATAAAAACTATCATTTAATTAAAGATATGATAATAAAAATCGTTTGTACGTTTTGCCTAGAATCAAATTTTTTTTTTTTGTTTTAAAACAGATCGTTAGTCAATAAAGTTAAGCAACCGTTCATATAAGATACACTAAACGGATGAGTTGATGTATTGATAATAATATTTATTTTGTTATATTCAATTTGCATAAATGTAAAAAGAAGATAAAGAAGTAGTTCGAATTTAGGTCTAAAAGTATAGACGAATTAATGTTAGTTATATTTTGTTTTATCCATATGGGATCGAATAAATTGTATATGTTTGTTTATTATGTTAATCATAAAGGATAGTTTTGTTAAACTGTAATAATAAATTATAATCTTGTTAAAATTTAATAATAAATTATAGTCTTGTTACAAGTTGTTTTGAGTCATTTTTCTTGTGTGCTAAATAAAAGTGTATTGGCATAATACTTGCAATACTTTCTTGAGTCCAAAATCATTTATGAAATTTTAAATTCAATACACCAGATAGACAATTGTAAGCAGATCAGAATATTTCATTATATTTTAATTTAATAGGAATTATTTATGGAATTGAAAACTTCAGACTAAGACATTTTATTTTATATGTGTGTAAAATCACTTTATTCCCAAACTAGTAGGTTTTGGTTGCACATTGTTTCGTACACATTTAAGTGAAGTGTCTAAGTAATAAATCTTAGTTAAATTATTGTGTTGTCATGGATGATGGAAGGACACAAAAGCACCCTTGTCTTTTCATCATTCCGACTGAGATTCTGGATAAAAGGGCTGTATTATTCAAAATTATGCGTTGTTATTGAATATGGTTATCATCTCGTCAACTATTATGATAGTTAATGTGTGGATGAAGACACCTGGAATTTAATAAGGTAAATGTTTCCTATAGCCGACCAGAATGTCAGTCATATGCGACAACATAATACTGCCGAGTCATTTTTCTTTAAAAATAACAGAGAACCCTGAGATTAGTGTCATATTATAAGTGCTCTTAAATCAGGAATTGATCAATTATGATCAACATTACAAGCGTGGCATGGCTTAAGAGATTGAAACTCTGATTGTATAATAATAAAATATTGAGATCATATTGGCAAATTAATGAATGTTTTATTTTAGTCAGTAATATTAACAATGACATGAAATCATCATCATCATTATCGAACAGTGCAAGTACTTACAGCTCAGAGAATGTGTTTTGGATAGAGAAAGAATGTTAGTTTATTCTAAATTTTCTTTTTAAATTTATTTTATTAATGATAATTTTTTTTAAGTCTATCTCTGTCTGAACTGCATATCGCTGTAGCTGAATTATTATAACTAACCAAACGTCGAGCTATATTAGGTAATATAGGGTTTGCTTCCCCGTCCTATTCGGAAGCCTAAACGCTTCCGAATTGATTTAATTTTGGAATGTATCCGTTTATTAGGTTAGAATATATATATATAAAATTAACATGAAAGGTTATGATCTTTAAATGTGTCAAACATGTGATATTTTATACTAAAACATTCCACTTAGCCATGCCGTTGGAAAAGACAAATTAGATTGCTATCATCAGAATTGTTGCTCATAAGTTGGTAGATCTGGAAAATAAGCAAATAGGGCAGAGTTCCTGAGTGTTCCTCATTTATATATCTTGTGCATGATTGGACTTGAGGTATTTTTGCCTAGATCTTGTTATTTAAACAGACAAAACTGACCAGCAATATATATAACTCATTAAAGCACATCTTTAATTGTGACATTCACAACTAGCGCTGTTC
This sequence comes from Epiperipatus broadwayi, assembly GCA_028023455.1. Taxonomy (NCBI): domain Eukaryota; kingdom Metazoa; phylum Onychophora; class Udeonychophora; order Euonychophora; family Peripatidae; genus Epiperipatus; species Epiperipatus broadwayi. The sequence continues at coordinate 3,319 of JAQFVV010013809.1, forward strand.
TGGTTTCCATTTCGACTTTGATTTGTGTGATGATCTCTGGGGTGGTGGCAATGAATAGGATCGTCAACATATCTGGTGTATATTAGAAAGCATGCAGGGTTTAAACCATGTATGATCTTCTCATAGTAGTTTAGGAAGATGCTGGTGATTATGCTACTTAGTGGTAAGCCCATGGGCCAGCCTTGATTCATGGAGAACCACTGATTTTTAAAGAATGCGCCAATGTTGCTGTTTAACCAGCATAGAAACTCATGAATGAAGTTTTGTTGGATTGTTTTTGTGCCATAAATTCATCTCTGATAATTTGGATTGATTTGTCTCTATTGACAGAGCCATCTAGTTCAGTGACATCCATGGTGGCCAATTTAATGTTTGGATTCAATTCTAAATCTTTGGTAGTGGATAGAAATTCTGCAGATAATTTGAGAGTATATGATCCAAATCCCAAGGTCTGGATGAGTTTGTTGTTCACCCATTTGTCTGTCTTTGTGTAATGTGCTGTGCTGAAGTCCCCCATTAATCAGACCAGTCTGTTGTCTTTGTTGTGTGTTTTGGCACTTTCAAAAATCCTGGGTGGTACTGATGAGGATGGGTATAGATTGTGATATTTCAACTTTGTAAGAGCTTTATTGCAATGTTTTTTGACAATGGAAGCAATAAATTTTTCTCTATTGTTGGCAATGCTATCAAACCATTGGAGATTAGGTGCTACATACACCACCAGTCTAATGCACCAACAGAACCTAAATTATCTGGCTTATAATCTCTTTTGCACAGAAACAAGCAGTTATGTAGAGTTGAGGCAGACACAAAGCAACTTTAAAAAAAATACAGAGATTATTTACTGAATTTGGAGTTCTGGCAACCTACCATTGAGAAAAGAATCTAACACATTCAGAATAAATAGTTTAACAGCCCCATCAAATAAGTTAAACCTAGATTATTGCTACCATACATCTCCAACTTACATTGTACATTACATTCTATCTTCAATAACAGAAATAAGCTTTGCTTCCACCCCCCCCCCCCCAAACTCTATCAACTTAATCAACAACACTAAAGATCAAATTCCATTTTTACAGACCCCTCATACAGTATACAATATTGCTTGCTCCAAAAATAACTGTAAAAGTTCATATCATGGGGAAAGTAGAGCATCTTTGTCCATGCGATTGGCACAACACAAACATTGATACAATAGAGCTCTCAATCAACCTTCTACCTATTTGGTTTTCTTTCAGCATCATAACACAAACCAGCATAAGTGTATTCAAGACAACCCCACAATCAGGTGCAGAAAATCAAGGAAGCCTTCTTCATCTCCAGAGACAAAGATGCCATAAACAGAAAAGACACATGCTATACTTTATTGATAAAATGGAATGTCTAGCATAATCAGCATAAATTTACATATTGTTAGCTTTATTAACAGTTAAGCTATGGTTATGTAGGCTGGACCCTTCAAAAGCACTAAGCTCATTAGTTCTTATTTATCTATTTAATAACAATATGCAGCTTTGAAGACAATTGCACGACACACACAAGAAAACTAGAATATATATATTTCCCCAAAGTAAAAGATTTATTTGACTTAATCACAGTATTATGTGTATGGAAAAACAAATTGCTGACAAGGAGAAATTTAAAATCAGCTTGTCAATCTGCAAATTGCGACAAAGAATCCTTTTCTTAAAAGGATGCAGACAATTTTCAAGTATTTTCTAGATTTTGCAGCTTCAATCTTAACTGAGTAATGCATAACTATAAGAACATTTATTGGCATATGAGAAAATATCTTTTAGGCCTTGTTATTAGAGGTTTCCAGAAAGCATTAAAGAAGCATGGCAAAAGGAGCCACAGAATGCTGGCATGTTTTCCCACCAACCCACTCATCATTAATCAATGTGAAAAGTTAGGAAGGAAGTTGGCATTCAAGTATAACAGGGATCTCACATTTCTCATGTACAAGCAAGAAATAACCATCCCTGATGACAACATGAAAACTTACAGGAATCTAACACACACAACTACACCTAGGGAAGTAAAAGATGTGCTAGCAAAAGGTCGGAGGAACATGAAGATGCCTGGACATGGAGTTGATAGCAGACATAGAGACTGGTCTCATCCAAGAACCTCAAAAAGATGAGTATATAGCACAAATCAATAAAGCAATACATATGTATTGATAAAATCACATACCAAACATTGGGATATAAAAATTAAAACAACCAAACTATTTATCAAGTTGAAAAGAATTACATATATGCATGAGAACAAGGACAACAGAGTCCTGTTAATGCACACAAGAATATATAGATCAGATCAACTTTCAGATTACTAAATTACATTTTCATAAAGTTGATCATTTTAGCATTGCCAACAATAGAGACAAATTCATCACATCCATTTTCAAAAAACGTGATAAAGCTCTCACAAAGTTGAAATATCACAATCTATACCATCATCATCAGTACCATCCAGGTTTTTTGGAAGTGCCAAACACAAATACAGTGCTGGACTTCAGTGGAGCACATTACATAAAGACAGCCAAATGGATGAACAACAAACTCATCCAGACATTGGAATTTGGATCATATATCCTCAAATCAACTGCAGAATTTGGATCCACTATCAAAGATTTAGAACTGAATCCAAAATCAAATTGGCTACCATGGATGTCACTAAATTATATGGCTCCATCAATAGAGAAAAATAAATTCAAATTGTCAAAGATGAACTTATGGCACAAAAAACAGCCCAACCTCAAGTAGACATCATTTATGAGTTTTTATGTTGGTTGAACAGCAACATTGTGGCATTCTTTTAGAAATCAGTGATTCTCCATGAAGCAAGTGACCCATGGACTTACTACTAAGTGCTGTAATCACCAGGATTTTTCTGAACTAGTATGAGAAGATCAAACCTGGTTTGAACCCTGCATGCTTTGTAATATATACCATGTATGTGCACAACTTATTTATTGCTGCCATGTTAAGAGTCATCACACAAATCAAAGTCATATTGGAAACCAGCACAGCACTAATGGTGAATGTCACAATTAAAGATGCACTTCAACAAGTTAAATACCTGGATGTTAACATACAAAAAGAAAAATATCATTGCTATTACAGCATGGCCATCAAACCATTGTGCCACATATACCCCCAGTATTGCACCAACAGAATATAAATTATCTGGCTTATCTTTTTTGCACAGAAGCAAGCTGTTATGTAGAGTTGAGGCAGACACCAAAGTGAATTTAACAAAATACAGCGATGATTTACTGAATTTAGGGTTCAGGCAACCCACCATTGATAAAAGAATCTTACCTTTCAGAATAAAGTTTAACACCCACATCAAACAAGATAAACCTAGATTATTGCTATCATACATCTCCAACTTACATAGTAAATTTACATTCTTTCCCCGATAACTGATAAAAATCTTTGCTTCCGCACCTCCCTAAACTCCAACAACTTAATCAACAACAGTAAAGATCAAATTCCACTTTTACCAACCCCCATATAGTATACAATATTGCTTGCTCCAAAATGACTGTAAAGGCTCATACTATGGGGAAAGAAGAGCATCTTCGTCCACACAATTGGCACAATGCAAATACTCATAGAATAACCTCTCAATCAACCTTCCACCTATTCATTTTTTCAGCACCAAAACCCAAGCCACCACACGTGTATTCCAGATAATCCCACAATCATGTGCAGAATCAAGGAAGACTTCTTCATCTCCAGAGACAAAGATGGTGTAAACAGGATATGTGTTGTGCTTTATCAAGGAAATGGAATATCCATCATAATCAGCATAAATTTGCATATCATTAACCTTATTAACAGTTAAGCTATGATTATGAAGGCTGGACCCTTCAAAAGTGCTAAGTTTGTTAATTCTTATTTATCTATTTGGTAACAATATATAGCTTTGAGGACAATTGCACTACACTTGCAAGGGAACTAAAATATAGAGCCTAATATATTTTTTACAATCAATGATTATTGATCCACTGCAGTTTTGAAGGTATCTCCAAACTTAGTTCAGTTTTACCGATTTCTAGCCGCTCTTTCTCCATATCATCCAACATAGTTTCTTATTTTCATCCATTCATTTTGTGTGTGGTTCTTTCTAGGTCTTTTTAAAATCTTTTGAAATCCAGTTTAAGATTTCATCTGGTCATGTGACAATCTATTTTTTTAATTCTATTCCTATCACAGATCTAATTTTTATTATTCATTGAAGATCTTATCAATTCACAAATTTAATAAGCTCTCTTCTATAATGTCAAATATTTTTTTAATATTATAGCTGTCGAAGTAGATCAGCGATGATGACGATCATGGTTTGCCTATGAATATGATGCAGTTTAATGTTCTCCCAACTTAAAAACGTTCTCATGTATGCATTATGATGAATCCTTATATAATGTTTGATTTTAATAAAATATTGTATATTTAAACAATCTAATAAAAAGTAATTAAATGACATGTTATTCATATAAAGAAACTATAATTAAATTTAAAATATGAATTTTTATTTTTTATTTTTACTATTTTTCTTACTAAATGAATTAGTTAAATAAAAAATAATTAAATTTTATAATCATATTAATAAATATCTTAAAAATGTTTTTAAAATAGGCAAACTAAAAAAATTAAAAAAATATCAAGTAATGAGGCTAAAAAATGCGTTGGTGGTAGAGAGGTCAGAACAGCCGCCTTACGAGCAGTTGTCCCAGGTTAGCGGGTTCGCCTCTCGGCCGATGCTATGACACAAAAAAAGAAAGTGCACTAAAATAATTTAGGTCATTATAATTTGTAATTATCTATCTAATGGCAGGCCTCACACACCTAACAAAATGAATTTATTTTAATTTGTATGTTGTTTTTCCTTTTATCTTAAAAATATAAATCAACGTTCTTCTTACCCATTACATTTTCTATAACTTCTAAAGCTTATTCCAGCAATTTTTTCTAATTACACCGTCTCTAAATATATTTATAAAAATAATTCCTATTTATAATTTGTTTATTATATAGACTTTTTAAAGACCGCTAATTTTACCATTAATTTTATTTTTTCAACTTGTTCTTTTTATTCTTTTCAATAATCATATCTTTAAGAGCCTCCGATATACATATATATTTTACTACTTGTTCAAATTTCTACTTCAAATAAACTTTACTTAACTAATGAAGCACTTAATAAGAGGTTTAAATTTTTTTATTTTAATAAGATCATCCCTCATCTCAACTCTAATGTAAACATACCTATCCACAATCCAGGTGCTTAAACCAAATAAAACTTTACTCATCAATTGGTTAGAAATATTAATCCACTGGATTTCAATGTTCAAGCTGTCAGGTAATCTCTTGCAAGTTAGACATTAGTTTTTATGCGCTTTTAATATCTTATAAAAAGTGAATAACGATATTGCATGACGGAGATACTTGAAAAATTTTCTTGTTTTAATGATCAGACCTCTTATTTCAATTTCACAACACAACAAGAAGTATCTTTCTTAGATGAAATTTCAAAGAGCTGCAAAATAACTCATTAAAAAAAGTTTTGTCATTAAATTCTCTAAATTTTCTCGATCCAATTTAATTTTTTGTAATTAAATTTTTAGGTTAAACCAAAGCCTTATATAATACTGTGATAAGATCCCATAATAAAGAAGTTATTATGAGAATGTTAAAACATACAAATTTAACAAACAAACTATATTCATGATCATCATCATCATCTTCATCTCTTTTTGTCTAATAAATAAATCTAGAAACAAAATCTTTTCGTGATAGGAATGGGCTTATTTGTCTGTGAAAAGAGCTTAAATGAATAAAACATAAATATTAGCCACGCCAATTTTCATTTGGGTTTGTTTCCATGTATTCTCATCATCAGTACCAATTTTCATTTATCTAATAATGATGGTTTGACATTGAACAATATTAATTTCTATATGACTTTATGTTTAAAGTTTATTAATAACTTATTTTATTTCTTATATTTTATTGATTTAGTTTTAATTATCATTATTTTTATTTAAATCTTGTCCAAACTAATCAGAGTCTAAAATGAGAATTGAAGGCTATTCCTACGCTGATCTCCAGAATAATAACTCTGACTGCCCTATCTGCGGTAAATAACACAGGTAACGCTAAACGTTGAGAAAAATGATCGAAGCTTGTCGGAGATGGTCAACAGAGGTTGAAAGATTCACACTAGATATAGTGCTGATAAAATGGAAGGCACTTGTGGCCATAGTAAAGCTTAATCAGGGCGATAATCGGCGATATAAAGACAGATCGCTATTCAAAAAAATATATTACATTAAGACATAAACTCTGGACAGAGACTTTGCTGTCAAGAATAAGAGAAAACAAACCCCAATAAATTCTGGAAAATCTTAAGATGAACAAATATGTATCATGCACACACAACTTTCTAATAATCTACTAACAAAATAATATGACACTCATTTTCATTAAGTTAATCTCAATTGCACAAACGAAATACTTAAAGCACTAAACTGTTTCTTAATCTAACGATTTATAAATGCATATTTGTATAAAATACGCGAGTAAAGTAATTAGATCACTTTCTGAAGAGTCAATTAAAAATAATGGAGAATCTAAAGAAATAATTATCCGCTACAATAATAATTTTATCTATTTCTTAAATTTAAAGAAAAATTGTAAATGATTCATAAACGAGTATTTATATACAATACTCGATTAACATTCTGAGAAAATTGTCTTAAGAGTTAAATAAAATAATGAAGAATCGGAAAACCAATAATAAACTTAATCTAGATTGTGATTAATCAACTATCTTTAATTACAAAAAAAAAAAATTGATCCATAGAGAGAAATTAATGAAAAACATAACATATTAACTTAACTATACATCATTAATTATAAATTATTTATTTTAAATCTAACAAAAAAGATTTATATTAAACATATGGGTTATCAAAGTACAATAACTAAAGATTAGACTAGTGGATAAACAAAGAACTAACAGTTTACCAGAAATGTTTTATGCTAGAGACTTTAGATTTTGGAGTACGTACTTTAAATTGAGTGTTCAAATGCGTGTCATTCCTTTAGCGGTAGTTGAGAAAGATGCTTCACTATCCAAATTGTTGATCAGTAAAAACATCCGGTCAGTCGGATCACTAGTTTATACTATGATGGGTAGTGAAGTTATACTGGAAGAGATGAGTTCATTATTGGTGGTTTAGCTATCCATATTAGCAATGTAAATGCTGGAGATGACTGATCCTTTCATTTTTTTGGAGACTGCTAGATGTCTCTTAGATAGGAAGTGTATCACAAGGTAATTGTGGGTAACCACTGTAGATTCTTTTTTGGAAAATTTTATAGTGATGAGCAGCAAAATAACTAGAACTTTGGCTCAAGAAAAATGTAGAATAATAATAATCTATATTCAAGCAGGAATTGAAGAAAAGGATGAATAATGAATAAATTTAAGTGAATTTATCCGAATCAAAGTGAAAGTAGCTAATATATCTCCAGTTCTATTGTTCGCCCACCACTTTTCTTGGGAACAGACTTGGCATTATTAAAAATAACTCCAGATAATCAAAGTGAAAGTAGCTAAATTTTTTTAGCTCTTATATGACTCCAGTTCTATTGATGGCCCACCTGATTTTTTTGGAAACATCTAGAATGGCATTATTAAAAATAACTCCGATAATCTAGTATTTTTATACTACTAATTAAATTTTTAATATTTCTGACTAATCACTTTTATTACAATGCCTAATTTTTTTTTATTATAACAGATTAAAATTTATTTTTAAATTAGGCATTGTTTTACACAGTTACAAAATCATCCTATCATTATCAACAACAACCATTATCAATTTCAATCCATCTTCTGTGATCTCTAGCCTCTCTTTTCCACATCATTCCTGCATACTTTCTTATTTCATTCATCCATCTCTCATGTGGTCCCTTTATGGGTGTTTTAAAATCTTTTGAAATCCAGTTTAATATTTCAATTGTCCATCTATTATCATTTCTTCTAGCAACATGTCCAGCTTAACACTACTTTAGTCTTCTTGTTATTCATAATATGCATCTCTACATACTTCTTTGAGTGATCTGAAGTCTCTGTATTGCTATTCTATCCAAGTCTCAGATCTATAAGTAAAAACTGGTAAAACACATTTATTAAACCTTCATTTTCAAACACATAGGCATATTTCCTTTTAATATCAAGTTATTTCTACCAAAAGCACTCCAACCAAGTTTAATTCTATGATTAATTTCCTCCATTATGTTTCCATCTGTAATAATAATCTGAAAAAGATATTTGTAGTTGTTAACTTCTTCTAACTCATCATAATTAATCTTTGTTTTCATCTTTTGAAAAAATTCATTGAACATTACTTTAATCTTTTTAAGATTTACCTATAATTCTACTTTTTTTACTTTCAACTGATAATTCTGCAACATTTCCTGAAGCTCTGAAGCATTATTTGTAAAAATAACTACACCATCTGCAAAATGAAAATGATTTAATTAATCTTCTTTTACTTTTATCTCTTTAGCCTCCCATTTTAATCCACAAAATACCTCTTGCAACATTGCTGTAAAAAGTTTTTGAGATATGGAATCACTCTGTCTTACACCCATTTTAATCTTAACCTTCCTAGTATCATTTTGTAATCTAATTGTTGCTGTTGCATTTTTATAAATATTGTTTAGAATAAGATTATATCCTGGATCTATACCTTGATGATCCAATGCTTTAATCATTGAAGAAATGTCTATTCCTTTTCATGAACTACAAATCTAAAGCATAACAGCAATTCATATTCATTGGTCCTTTCTATAACTTCTCTCAATACTTGGGTATGATCTACTGTACTAAACCCACTTTTAAATCCAGCTTATTCCTTTGGTTGGTTGAAATCAAAAGTTATCTGTAGATGAGTTGTAATTATCTTGGTAAAAATTTTGTATAAAACTTATAAAACAGTGATAGCTTTAATTATTATTAATTTATTAAGCACATACTCATTACATAAGTGATATATATATTCTAACCTCCCCCCGCGCGTCCTCACCCCAAAAATATACTGTTTACTACTAATATTAGGTTCTAGCTCAGTTAACAAATAAATAAATGAAATATTCAGCATTAATTAAAAGGATTACTAGCTCTAATTTTAAAATACAAATACGGTTCAATTTTTAAAATGAATTAACAAATATTTACTATTTTCATGAGACATGGAGTGACAATACGGGGAACGAGATAGACTACATTGAGACATTATCCACACGATACTACCTCAATGGCATAAGAACACTATTCCCCCTTTTTACTATACCAAATAACTAACTCATAGTATTCTTACGACTTTCTAAGCTCTATGCACTACGATTAAAATAATAATCATATCTTAATCTTCTTTATAACAAGAATCTAGCTCAATTAAATAAAATGAAGTAAAATAAAATAAAATCTCAGATTCAGAAATTGTATTCTAACTAATTTAAAATTACGGTAGTAAAATATGAAAAGGGAATTTTATGTCATAATCTACTACACAGCAACTAATAATAATAAAATAACAATAATAATATAATATAATCTTATTTCTTCCTAAAATGAAATAAATAAATACGTACGTCGTAGTATTTTAATAATCTGACAACAGAATACATGTGGCAACATTAGCATATAATTTAATGTAATATTGTGGCAACCGACTTATGACCAATAAATAATATAAAATTATGATCTTTTAATTTTAACATACCAATAAATTCTCAAAATTCTTATAACACTTTTATGTTTACCTTTTGTGCAAAATTTATATGTCTGTTTCAATTATAAATGTATCGTGATTTCATGCATCCATGTGGAGAAATAACAACTCGGACACAAAAACTTTAGAACAAATTTAAAACAAAGTTTATTAACAACATAAATAAATTAACAATATTTTTACACTATTTACATTGGATATCCCTTACTCTCCTATCTCAACTTAGTTTATTAGTTTATAAAATGGAATCAAAATAATATTTACTTTTCCTAGTTAAATCTTATTTTTTTTTTTTTAACACTTAAGAAAATACAGCATTATTACTTGATTTATTATGGTTGGCTTATTACAAAATGCATTTCTTATATGATTATCACAAACACTTTGCATCCCTAATATTATTAAAATTATATATATTTTTTTTTTTACAAAATTTACATTCGTAGTGAAATTCTACAAAACAATAAAATTTTAGTTTTATATTGGTTGTAGGGAATCTTACAAAGTCAAAACATTGTTCTACATTTGGTATTAGGTTTTTTTATTATTCATTATCCGATGTTTATTAATCCCAATATTCTCATTCAAACCTTACTTCGGATGATATAATTACAACTATTAATATACCATGCACAAGTATATGTTTATTATACATTATTGAACTATTTTCTCAATAAATATGTAATACTTATTTTCTAAATATTATTTAAAAAAAAATTCATTCAAATTTTATTATCACTTTTAAAATACTTGGTTTAGATTTCTTTTCAAAATCTTATATTCATTTCTGTATTAATTTTACAATGTATTATATGATTCTTTCTCTCTTTATGATATTTTGGACTTTCAATTTTAAAGTTACACAATTCTATACATTCCAGCAAATAAACTATTCTTACATAAACGATAACATATCTTCAGTTCTATTTTATTCATTATTTCTTTAAAAATATCTTTCTGACCGATGCAGATTCACAAAGTAAGGATGGCGAAGATAAATGCATAGGATCAAAATACAACTAGAATATTACTCGTCATATATCTTGACAATCATGGCACAGTGAATTAAAAGACACTATAGAGGAGTGACCTTTATCTGTCTACCAACCTCTATTATAAGAACGATGTTAAAGCTATTTCTTCAGCTTTATTCTTACATCAAAAGTTTAAAGATATGCAAAAACACTGTCCAAACTATATGTGTTCAGTCATAGGGCCTAGTTAACTATACTGAAATCACACAAAACTAAATATGATCCAAATCCTTTATTTTTCCTATTTCTTAAAAAAAAAACATCATCTTGGTTTCCTCTCCACTAGTACTTCCAAGTCACTATCCGATCTTATTTCTCAAGATTTTTTCTATACTGTACATCGACAAATACATATCTGCATTACTAACAATAATAAAATTCATTTATTTTAAAACTATTCCACTGTTCTATAAGAAAATCTTTTTACTACTTTCTTCCGTATATTTAATTATATACAAACTATTTGAATATCTGAATACTTTATCACATGAAAGTTCAAAAGAATCACACAATTGTTCTGTTAAATTATATTATTAATATACTTTAAATAAATTATTGCATGCATATTCCGAATTACTCCTATCTCATAATATGTTAAAAATGTTTTTTAAAATGTGTACATATAATTTAAACTTTCACACTTCATTCTTAGGCCAATAGATGATCTAAAAAAATACATTATGCATTATAAACAACTATTAAAATTACCAAAACGACCTTTATCTTCTCGATCGCGTTCGGTAGGCTTCACCATCCATTTTATCCTTGTAGATATAAGATTCACATCCATACACTTTATTTTTAAACAATATTTTTATAATTTTATCAAGCTATTATATTTAAATTTTAATATTACTAAATTTATGTTTATATGTTTTCCCTAATCTCACATAACATTTTATATTCTAAAATAAATTAGTAAAAAATATTTAAACTATATTTACTGTACTTCTTTATCGAACTTTCTTGAAAACCGTTCATACTAAAGCTAAAAAAAATGTTTATTATTTCTTCTTCAGTCACTTAATGTTCTATTTTAAGGTAAAACAATTATTGCTCTGTTTAATAAATATTCATAGATGACAATCCTTGGTTTTTTATAATATTTAATACAATTATTAATTATGATATCAATTAATCCCGTAAAGAAAAAACGTCTACATATTCTCTTCTAATATTTTCTGCTAATATTTTCCCACGCGATGCATCTTCTAGGTACTTTTATTTAAATATTCAGTAAATTTTTCTATCTCCATGGATCCATTTTCATTAAGTAATTTAGATTTCCATTTTCCTAATCTCTATCTTTATTAAGCGCTTTTATAATTAACATTTTATAATATTTTAATTCTTCTTAGATAAAGTTTTTTTCTTTCCTTTTTTAAAAAAAAATAATGACTCTTTCCTATCATTATTCGGTAATTTTTCCTTTCTTTTAAAGTTCTGGTATCTATATACTTTGTAATGTTTCCTTTAAAAAGGACAAACATTCTTTCTCTGTTATAACTTTTACATAATTTTTTCTTTATGATATACTATCTTAATTTTTCTATAGAGAAGAATAAAAAACTTCAGAGTAGCCTTATAAATTTGTGCGTCATAATTTTTCCTGATGGCAAATAACTTCTCTTTTAAGTTTTCCGTATAGCGTCCAAATTATATTCCTCTGAGTTACAATAATAAGTTTCTGGTTGAGCATAAATAAAGCTGTATCAAGGCACTTTACAAATATTTTTCCTTTATCATAACTTCTATATACTGTTTTCTGTAGTATTTCCATTTTTACTGCAAGGTTTTGGCTAAACTTGAATAAAATCACTGGTAAGAAAACTTTTAAAATTAGCACTCCATGTAAAGGTAGTTCAAAATACTATATTTTAAAAAACTTTTAAAACAAATACAAAATTTTAAAATTATATTACTTTTCTAGCTTACGATTTTATACAGCTAAAAAAATATGTTACTCCCTCCTTCACTTACACATTACTTTCTCCCGCTCCATCTAGTTCTTATATTTTGTCTGCTAAAATACCTCCGTTGATTGGTTAATGACTTTTTTAGCGCGAACAAATTTACACATTTCTAGTTTTATAACAGACTAAATTTTTCAAATAAGACATTTATGACGTAATGATTTAAAATATTACTTAAAATAGTATTTTTAAACTCAATTATAGTTTTATCAAAATTATTTAAACTTTAAAACAATTATTAAAATAACATTTAATATCTATTTTAATATTAGTATTTAATTTATCTTGTTTTTATTTAAATAAAATATTTAATTTTTTTATTAACTGTATTCAACTTTTAAACACTACTTAAATATTACATCATTTAAACATTTAAAATAACTATTTAATATTTCAACATTCATTTCAATGATAGACAGCAATTACATTTAGTTCCATAATTCACAAACTTTATTATTATATTCTAACAAGCATGTGTGTGAAGGTATATAATATACAGTCACATGATTACTAACTTTATCAGATGATTTGATTTTTAATTTACGTCTCGGTTTAAATTACCAAAACTGATATATTTTATAAAAATTTGGAAAATAATTTAAAATGTAGAACCAAATATAATTCTCACCATCCTAAAGTTTATTTTAAAATATATTAGATTAAATTTGAATATTAATTATAATTATAATATTACATATCGTTTTTATTTACTTTATTAGTTTTAAAACATTACAATTAAATTGTTTAATATACTTTTAACTATTTATAGCTGTGTTATTTTATATGGCCAGCTTTTACAACCATAAGCAAGGATATAATTAAGCTTTATTTAACTGTTCTCTTTTAAAATAATCCATTACACTTTTATATACCAGGTATTTTCAGCCTTAAATTGTACTATAAGATCTAATCGATCATACAATTATCAATATACTACACAAACATATTTTAAAATTTAAAATTTTTTAGTAATTGACCATTCTACCTTATTATGACCTATAGATAAGGGCACAATATATATATATATATATATATATATATATATATATATTAAGGCTATCTTAAGACTATGTGTCTGAACTTTGATAGTAGAGACCTCTACAAATCTTTAACGCAAGATTAATGACTTTAAAAAACAAGAGTGGCAACTCTTATCTTCAACCTACCTTTTAAATATGTAGGCGAATCTAAAGCATTTTGATTTGAGAACATGAAGCTATTAAATACTTCACTGATTAAATCCACAGTTTCTATTTCATACAAACGTTCACAAAATCTTTCAATTTACAACAAGTTAGTGTTAAGATCTTATAGTTTAATTTTTATCGTAGATCTATAGTTAGAAATCTTTAGAGATGATTTAGAGTTGTAATTATTATTAATTTATTAAGTACATACTCAAGTAATATATATATATATATATATATATATATATATATATTGTAATGGTATATAATATAAATAATTATAAAATTATATAATATAAATAATTATAAAATAATATAATTTAATAACTGAAACACAGGTTTATTATATATCTGTGTCTATATATGTAATATAGGGTATATGAGCACAGATTTTCAGATGACCCATCACTCTCCACTCTATCTAATAACACTGATACACTCAAGCACATATATGCTGAAAAGATAAATAATCATCAATATACGTATTTCATGCTTAACCAGCAATCATCAGTTGGTCCAGGTTATCATCTCCCACACATATATACTATAAGCGCTCAGATATGTATTAAGATAGACAATCTTCATACTTTAATGGACAGGCTCCAATCCACTACACACTCCAAATCTTCAACCATCCATCCAATTGAAAATATGATGATGGAATGCTCGAAGACCACCCTGAGGCTGAGATTCTTGTCACACCCATGTTGACCTAAGGTCAATATGAAACTCACATGTACAGGACATAATCCATTTAATACATATGCAAGGATGGGCAGACATCTCTACAATGTAATAACTGAAACACAGGCTTATTATATACCTGTGTCTATATATGTAATATAGGGTACATGAGCACAGACTTTCAGATGACCCACCACTTTCCACTCTGTCTAATAACACCGATATACTCAAGCACATATATGCTGAAAAGATAAATAATCACCAATATATGTATTTCATGCTAAACCAGAAATCATCAGTTGGTCCAGATTATCATCTCCCACACATATATAATCTGATAATCTGGACCAACTGATGATTGCTGGTTTAGCATGAAATATGTATATTGGTGATTATTTATCTTTTCAGCATATAGGTGCTTGAGTGTATCGGTGTTATTAGATAGAGTGGAGAGTGATGGGTCATCTGAAAGTCTGTGCTCATATACCCTATATTACATATATCGATGCAGGTATATAATAAGCCTGTGTTTCAGTTATTACATTGTAGAGATGTCTCCCCATCCTTGCATATGTATTAAATGGATTACATCCTGTACATGTGGGTCCAGACTGACCTTAGCTCAACATGGGTGTGACAAAAATCTCAGCCTCAGGGTGGCCTTCGAGCAATCCATCATCGGATTTTCAATTGGATGGACGGTTGAAGAGTTGGAGTGTGTAGTGGATTGGAGCCTGTCCATTAAAGTATGAAGATTGTCTATCTTAATACATATCTGAGCGCTTATAGTATATATGTGTGGGAGATGATAACCTGGACCAACTGATGATTGCTGGTTAAGCATGGAATACGTATATTGATGATTATTTATCTTTTCAGCATATATGTGCTTGAGTGTATCAGTGTTATTAGATATAATTTAATATAAATAATTATAATATAATATAATTTAAGATTAAAATAAAAACTTAAGTTCGTAAATAAAAACTAAAAGGTAAAAAAAAAATTAAAGAGTTGTTAAACGTATATATTTCGCACAGATGCAAAACTTTAAAAGTACTTTTTTTTAAATAAAAAAAAAGTATTTGAACGTACTTTTTTTATAAAAAAAGATAAAAGATTTAAATATAAAATATTTTAGAAAAAAGTAACATAAGTAAAAATAGAAACGGGTATTAATTAATTCCTGAAATTTCCAAATGGAAATGATTGTGTTATGAATTATCGAAAACCAAACTAGCCCTTGGGGATCTTATATAATTAAAAAGTGAGATGAAAGATATAGATAAAAATTAAAGATTGTTTCCCACTCTGAAGCAGAATGTTCAATAGAAGCAGAAAACCAATGCTTGGACCCTAATGAAAATGATTGATTGTTCAGAGAATCCGGACGATGTGTATAAAAAGAAAAATATTGAAATTAAGGACAGTTCCAGCTTGATTTTTTTTGAGAAGGATGATAAGATGCACTTGTCACTCTCTTTTTTATTTCAAAGGAAATGACTGTTGAATTATGAATGGTACTATTGCAGACTTCAA
Organism: Epiperipatus broadwayi; assembly: GCA_028023455.1. NCBI lineage: Eukaryota > Metazoa > Onychophora > Udeonychophora > Euonychophora > Peripatidae > Epiperipatus > Epiperipatus broadwayi. The sequence continues at coordinate 19,556 of JAQFVV010013809.1, forward strand.
ATCATCAGGGTTCTGCAATAAAATAATACCAGGATTGAATAAGCTAAGGCCACCTTCAGATAGACTGGTCTTCAAATAAAGACTTTGCGGGAATTGGCAGCAGGAACCAGGAGTTCTTTTACTGTAAGATATAAACTGAAATTAAAAAAAAAACTTTCAAGATTTGACAAGCTAAACCTAATTTTTTTTAAAATGAACTTTAATCTGACTTTTCAAATCAATTATTAATGTTTAATTTTTATACATTTGAGTTTGCTAATTTAATCATTTCTATTTTTTTATTAATATGTATTGAATAAATTATATAAATGTTAAATTTAAGTCTGTCATGAATGGCTGCGTAGATTTGTAAAGTTATATTAATTAATTAAGGGAGGGCTAATCTTAGGTTATTTGTTTCATAGTTAAATTGGGTTAATCGATTGGATATATTGGTGTAATTAGTAAATGTAGCATGAGATTCACTATGCGCAGGATCCTATTATACATCACACTTGGGCAAAATAAGTCCCAAATCTCATTGACCAGCAGAAGCAGATGGTATTCCCTGCTCCTTGGATCACCCCTTTTAGCCTATGGAATGGGATAGTAAGACAAAATGCAGTCCCTTCCTATGGAGTTTTTTTATTGTTCTTCTCACCAGATAGAGAGTCAATGTCTTCTATAACCATGCTGTTCAGATGTACATTACTGACAGTATGGTAGTTGTGCTGTCGTATTCATGCCACATTGAATACATTGATATATCAGATGGATTGTCGTTGGTTTGACTGCAAACTTTTGGCCTACAGTTGAATAAGAGATAGAATATTTTCTTTTCGAATGCAATCTATGTAGTTTATTCATACTCAACACTCTTAAAAATATCAAATTCATCTGTGCTGATTGTTTAAAATAAAAAATTTAAATTAAAAAAAATTAATAGCCAATCTAAAATAATAAATTTTATTCCTCAATTTTATTTATATGTGCATTAATAAATGTTTGTGTGTTAATTACTGGCAGTAGCTTATTTATTTTATGGAAATCTTTTTATTAAAATATTTCTTTTAAGCAAAATTATATATTATCTCTGCTGCTTCATGAACTAGTGACTAGGGCTGACGGTCGAAATAAAATATATCTAAAAAAATTTTTTTTAACTTACATATCTGCCTACTATATAAATTTTCCAGGTTCCAAATGCCTGGTGGCACCCTTTCTGGCATATATATACATATATATATATATATATCTGCCATACAGGTATATATATATATATATTAAAAATATATTCTTTATCACCTTTTTAAAATATTCATATTAACACTGCATTTTCCCAATCATCTGGTACTTCTAATCATTTAGGCATTTGGTATATAACTTTGCTAAAAAAAAATATGTTTCCGTCTGCTTCTTTTAATATATCGATTATAATTCTATCATTATCTGGAATTTTTCTCTTCTTCATAAGTTTAATTGCATGTCTCACTTCTTCATTTAAATCCTGTGCAATTCAGAAGATATAATAGATGTAGAAGGTACTTATTTTTATTACTATATAATTCTTAATAGAACTATTCATTTCATGACATTATCTCTTTTTTAAGTAATAGTTTCTACTTTTTTGTTATTGCAGATATAACTTTTCTACCAATAGCAAAATGTTGTTTTACAGCCTTGAAGCTTTTATTCTCTTCTACAGCTTTTCTTAGTAATTCACAATTATACTTTTTGTAAATCATTATTAACTCTTTTTCACACCATTTTACAAAATTCAAGATATTCTATCCTTCTTAATGCATCACTTTTATGTATCTTTATATTCATTCTTTTCTTCATAAATTCTCTAGTCTCAGTAGAAATCTTTTTGATCAATTGTTGCTTTTTTCTACCACCGATCTTTGTTGCAATTTTTAAAATTGTATCAGTTATTTTCCTATTAATTTCATTCAAATCTGAATCATGTTCAAAATCTACTAATATATGAAAATGATTTGAAACTTCTAATTTAAATTAATTAAATTTTTTCTGATAATTCGGAATATCAACTGTGAATATTGTTTTTCTTAATAATTTTTGTATCTTACTAATCAATCGATGATAATTGCAATCTTGAAATATGTATTTTCTGTTAATCAAAAAAAAATAACCTTATGCAAAATAGTACCTAATTTATTTATAAAGTTTACTATTATTATAAAATACTGAAAATCTTGAAATTATTCGATCAGAAGTCTAACTCCAATAATGCACTATTACTTTAAATATTATAAATCTCCAAGCTATGTTAGATCGGAAGTCAAACTCTGATAATCCACTTTTACTTTAAATATTCTAAATGGTAGTTTAGTATTTTTCTTGCTATGACGTATTACAATTAACATGTTTTTTGATAGTAAGATTTCATAGAACATTAGATAAACGATGTCATGGCAACAAAGCCACTGGCATGACTAATCCATGGGAATAATGAATTTTTGATCATAGTGACCTGCAAGATTTAAAAAGGTGAGAGACCTATGGGAAATTTTATTATTTCTCTGTCTTTTGTGGTTTTGATATTGGAGTGAGCACATTTTTTGATCATATTGACAATATTTTCATATATTTCATATTTAATATGGACATTATATTATTATAGTAAGTGCATTTTTAACTGTCGATTGGATAATATTATAGTAATTTTCCATCACCATTATTTGTAAGTAATTTTCATTTTGTTTCTTAATAATTAAATATAGTAGCTTTTAAGAAGTTTTTATATGTCGCCATTACAGGTTATTTTTTATTCTGTAGTGATAATTGTGGTATTATTTTAAACATAGTTGTATGTATTTCCATGTATATTTAATGCTGGCTTCTTTTACATTTTCCTTAGAAATTAATCTAATTTTCATTAAAAAAATATTTCATAATTTTACGTACTACCATTTAGATTATATTATTATTTTGCTTTCTTTTGGGTCATCTTCTTTCCATTTTTTCTTATAAATTATCCTTATTTTCATTAAAAAAAGTCTATTTCATAATTTTATATAATATGTTTTAATTAGGACCGTTTTACGTCCACCATTTCCACTGTATGATAGATTCCCACTATATTGGGAAAAGTGTTTTTTATTGTCTTTAGTTTTAAAATTACAAATAGTTTTTATATATTTTCCTGCAATTATTTTGTAGTCAATTTGAATTTACAATAATTTGAGTAAATTACTATTAATTTATGAGTTTTTTTGGTGCATGTAATTTTTTCCCCCGAGGAATGACAAACATGATGGCTTCTGATATATTTTTCCTATGACATGGTTTCTTTAGTATTATTCAATTACACATTAATATTAACAAACTATCATACAATTGCAGACAGTGATGAGTAATCTCTTCATGACTGTAATTAAAAACATTAGTGATAACATCTCTCAATGCTGGTTGTGTATACCTTCTCCAATGAAATAAAACATCTTTTCTTGAAGACTTCTTAATAGATCATAAGTAAATCTTACTTCTGATATCTCCAAACACTGACAGTTAATTAATTGAATTCCACCATCACTTGGTTCAATTGCAAAATCAATAACTAGTATTGCATTTCTTCTCTTATAAACAACTGCTGTCTTTCCATGGTTTTATGATGTGACAGCCTATGTTTCTGAATGAAAAATAACAACTCACTTGTATATTGGATGTAGTGACTTATTTGTTTTTTAATCAGTATTTGACTAATGACTCATTTAATTAACCAAGTTGATTATCAAAAAAAAAATCAATAAAATTATATTCATTTTTTATTTTAAACAATATTTTATTACTAATATTAATGTTTACATTTTAAAATGTCAAATTATCTCGACATAAATATTGAATTTATTTAGGAACAACAAATTTCAAATTTTTACTATTAATTTCAATTTTGCTTAATTAATATACAATAGTATCTGAAATTGCTTTATAAATATTATAAATGTTTTTATAGCAAACTTTATCTTATTCCTGAAAACACAATAAAGTGAATTTATTTTTCTTTATACCATTATAAATATAAATATTAACCAATATCGTTCTATAACACTTTAATTACCTTTACATAATTTTAGCAACAACAAAACAAAATGGGTTTAAATTATTAAAACTGTTGAAATAATTTAGATAAATATGTCCCAGTTGTAAGATTTTTTAGCTAAATCATTTTTTCTTTCATATACATACACATTTTTTTAAAAATAATATATTTGTCAGTGTTTTTTAATTTTACAATAAGCATAGTTTAATTATTTAACATGAAACTTATTTTGCATACTAATGAAATATTCCATATAAACTTGAGCTGAGTCAAAACACTATGAAAAAGTTTAACCATATAGATATATTCTAACTTAATAACACTGACATAACTTTCAGTAAATTCTTACCACAATCATAGTGAAAAATTAATTAATTAACTGGAGCAGTTAATTAATTAATTTTGCACTATGATTCTGGTGAGAATTCAATGAAAGTTAATTCAGTGCTATTAAGGTAGAATATATCTATATGCTTATACTTTTTCATAGTGGCTTGACTCAACTCAAGTTTTTTCAGAGAATTTAATGAGCACAGCTTATGATTTGAGTTATACAAAATTAACAAAAACTCCTAATGTACCCACATGCATCCACCTTTTGGCTGAAATGCATAACTTTTCTACTCCTTATATTCTGATTACTAGTGCATAATAATGCTGCAGTTATTATATATATAGTACCCTTTTGTTTAGGTCAAAATGGATTATTTCTATCAATTTACTGGAAATTTTAAAGTTAAGCAAGGGATGATGTATGTTATGTGTTGATGATCTTTGAATAATTTAGTTAGGGCAAGTAAAATAATTGATGTATAATATTATGTTGGTATTTGTAAGAAAACAGTTAACTAAAAATCATTATAAGATTGTATGGTTGGGAGAATTGGCCATAGGACATACTGATTTAATAAGCCTTATAAATAATAATTAAGATAAATTTTAAAAGTAATGCTTTAAAGTTAAATGAATATATTATTTAATAATAATAATTGTATTTAATGGTTATATTTTAAATCATTTAATTAAAAGTAATAATGTAAAAAGAAAATTGCATATTCAATTTTATAATATTAAAATAATTATTTTAAAATTGTGCTATAATATTGATTTATGTAATATTTTATAAATTAAATTATTTATTTTAGTTTCCTTTAAATTATTAGCGTTTTATTTAGTTTTATAAATCACATGATGTGTAATATTCACACCTGTGCTTGAAAATAAAATAATGTTATCTGTTATAAATATTAGATTAGGTTTTTTAAAAAATAAATATAATAAATGAAATTAGATTTATGTTTTGTGTTGAGAATAAATACGTTAGATTTAAAATAAAGGTAGAAAGAGTAATAAATATTGAAATGTGATTTTTAAAAGTTATTTTAAAGTATTTATTAAGTGTAAATAAAATATGAAAATTAATTAAGAATTGACTAATATAATAAAAATAAATATTTAATAAATTATTATTAGTTTTAACTTCAATCTGTTGTTCTTTGCCCAGGGTCTTTTGGAATAAGGATTGTTTAATGTACCAATCAAAGGGGGGGTAGGCTTGAATATAAAAGAGCTGTGCAGGAATTTCCAGGTCACTGTTATTTCATTATACCGATGTACTGTTATACCATCGTCAGTATTTTTACAACTTTGGTAAAGTAATTAGTAGCATAATAGTCAATTTTATTTAACTTCAATTTTATAAAAGTACAGTAGTCTATTATTATAAGGTCGTAGTATAGAAATGCGAGGCTAGAAAATAAGTAGTTTCTTACTTGCCAATCTACTTTATTCAATTTATCATTAACTTTAAACATGGAGAAGTCATCTCTAAATGTAAAAGGATTGATGGAGATATTCAAGTGTTATTATTGTATTAAGCATATAATTTTGCCTGTGTTAGTAAGTCATGTTAATTTAGGACTGAATTTCATAAAAAGAACATCATGGAGTGAATATAAAAAATTTCAGCAAAAATATAAAGTAAAATGATATATTTTTATTAAGAAATCTTATTTAAATATGATGGGAAAATGCTTTTAAAAAGAAAAAAAATCTTTAAATTTGACCATGCAATTATTTTGGAATGCTAAGATATTTCTTTTTGAAGAAATATTACAATATATAAAAACCAGAATTTTTTTTTTTAAAAAATAAAAATTAAGATCATTTACAAATATGATTTATGTCATATTTAAAAATATTCAAATTAATAATTATTGTATGCTGGACATACAAAAAGTTTTTTGAATTTATTTGTGGAAATAATTTAAGTTATCGGTGAATGATGGGGAAGTTTATTGTTTGTCTCAGAAGACAATGAACCTCAGTAAATATGGAAAAGTTAGAATAATTTGAAAATTGTCTTCATGAAGAATATCAAAGATATTTAAAGTAGAAATTTACATAGTAATGAATGCTTGAATATTTTTAAAATTTTGAAGATAGAAAAAATATTAATTATATCAGTTTGGGATATTATGGAATAAAGGTAAACTTACCATATTTAACTTGAACAGTCATTTTGGATTTTATGTTGTATGTGGAGAATTGGAGCATGCATAATTATTGGTGTCAAAAGTGTAATTATTAATGTTTTACCAGGAAAAAAAGACACTTCCTGTAATGAACTTTTGATTGAGAAAAGAACATTTCATCATGAGGAATGTTAATGGAGTTGTTGAAAATATAATTTTAAATTATTTTTTTTTACTAACAAATTTATAGTAATGTTTATTCACAGTATAGGGATAGTGTAGGAACATAAAACATTAAATTATTTACTAACCTAGTAATTAAATTTTTATTGTAAAGAAAAAATTCTTTAATAATTTAAAAAAAAAACTTAATATATTTTAAAGTGTAATAATGGGAAATAAATGATAATTAAAATGTTTTATTTAGTTCATGATCCAGAAGACATTAAATAAGTAATTGCCAACAGAAATTACTTATGGTAATAATGTAAGATATTTACGATTTTATAATGTATTTTATTATTTTGTGTGGATGTATGGATGCATATATAAAACACGATACCTATACATAGTTTATCATTTGTTTAGTTATTTTAAGAATATGCATAATTTTATTGATATCATAAAGATATTTAAACATAAGAAAAATATAAGTATATGATTCTATTATAACTAAACTGGATGTTTTAGTTGAGTAATTTAAAGTATTAAAAATATGGCATTGATTCTGATTGTTTATGCTTAAGTTTGAGAACTATCAAAGAATGAAATAATCTTGTCTTATTAGTTAGTTAGACTGTTATTCTAAAAATGAATTTATTTATTATTATAGAAATGTGGAGATGAATTTAGCGATGTAAAGTGATAGACCTTTAGTGATAATATCTTGGTATTAGGTTACATAAGACCAAGATAATATTGTATGTAGGGTTTATTTATATGGGAATAAGAATATACTATAATGATGATTATGCAAGTATAGATAACATAGCACTATAGATTTTGTATATTCATGACAGTGTTTATTTTCTATGAGTTAAAGTTTAATGTGCCACAGTGCTGAATAAATAGCCTGGACATTCTATTGGTAGTAGAGGTTATTAGACAAGTAAGTCATACCTCATTTCTTGTACACTGTGTCCATGATGATTAGTTGATAAAGGTGTTATTAAGTTGAAGTTATAGTGTATACCATGTACCTACTTGTTTATTTGTTATTGAAATTTATTGGGTTATATCGTAAAGGATGGTTGTTTTAAAATTTGGAATAATAAATAAGTTTGGAAATACAGAATTGTTTTTAAAGTGGATAAGATAAGTTATGTTGCTTAGAGTAAAATAAGTGTAAAATTATAAGAACATAATTTCATCAGTGAAAGAATCATAAAACTTCTTATATTTAAAAATGATATTTATTTATATTTATAAAATAAATAATTGATAATTAAAAGGGATTTATAACGATATTATTTATTTATTAAGAAATTTTAAAGACATACTTATAATGCATATTTTTATTTACAAGTAAAGGTAATAGACTGAATCGTGTTTAATGAATGGAAGTAATCATAAGCTGGAGCAGTTGACTGTTCACTGGCACCAGAAGAATGAGACTCATTATGCTTTCAAGTTTGAGTTTATGGGGGAAAAAGTTTGCCAAGATGTAGGAGAGTACTTGTTTTATCATTTCATCACCTTTACAAGAAATTTTAAATCAGTTTTTGCTCTAAAGTATTTGAAATTATCAATCGTATCGTTCTATGCAAATGGCTGCCATTAAAAAAGGCAAACGCCAATACAAGGAAATCTTAGATTCATTTGAGCAAGAATAAAACTAAGGAAAAAGATTTCAAAACGAAACCAAATAAATAAAAAAAAAAGTTATTAGAAATCCTAAGCTTAATGATAGGATTAATTGAGATATAGTTGGCAGCAAATTTTATTGAAAACATTGGAAAAAGAAAAAGCTTAATAAAGATAGTCTCAAGAATTTCACAATAGCATCAGATATTGCAAGATTCTACTGCTGCAAACAAATCAGGAAAAACAGGAAATAGACCAAGAAACAAACTAGACACAAAAGTAATCATAAACCTATGGAAATTAAAAAAAAAAAAATCCCAGCTTTAATTCGTTCATAAGAAAAAAGTTACGATATCATCGTGGCTGAATGCAGTAGAACAGTGCAGGAGAGGAAAATTATTTTAAATATGAATTCGATCTCAATTTTAGAATTAAACATTATAGATTATGTTTTAAGCCATCTCACTGCACAAGAATTAATTTTTTCTGATGATTAGATCAAAGTTACTGGGCCACTTCCAGTGTGACTGGGGTACCACAAAAAGAATAGAAAACTTTCAAATTGACATAGAATTAGAATGAAGTGTTTCCTGAGCCAAAAAACAATGATTTAAAGATAAAAACCAAGTTCAAATGATGGTATAGACCCAAACAAAGATATTGAAGCTGCAATTCACTCAACTCCTTTAATCCAACAATGATTAGGAATAATCCAAAGATTACAAACTTTTACACTACATAATTGAAACCTTGACTACTAATCAAGACCTAGATTTCAATTAACATAAGCAGAATTCAAATAGGATCAATACAAGAGTCCCAGTTGGGATCCTACTACAACCAAGTCCACAACATGGTTACAGAAACTAGTTACTATAACAGGTTGCTGCCATTCAGCTCTACTGTACAACCAAACAATAAGCAAGAATCCTACAATGCTAATCACTGTTCATAATTGGAATAACCAAATGGAAATATATAAGCTAGATCATAATCCCTGGCGAACCTTGCAGTCGGATGAGTTGAACTAGTATTTAGAATATATGACACGTATCAAGAGTTAACAACAATGAAGCAGACTTTGGAGGCTGTTTCAACCCCCTGATGGCTTGTTTATTATGGCAGTGTTGATTTGAGCTAATCATTTTTTTCTTTGGTTAACTTTAAAATTAGAAAGTTTGTAAGGTGGTTGGTCTGATTTGGGCCACCTCCAAATTTTGTAACTTTGATGGAGGCTTTGCTGCAATAATTTTCCGGGCATGGGTCTGCACTCCTCTTTTCTTCCTCGGGGGTGGTGGTGGTCATTAGGAGGCTGGTTCTTTGGTGCAGACTGTTGACAATTATTGCTGCTACCTGGAAAACCTGCTGGGAGGGTACCTGGTCAAAGTCTCAGCACCATTCCTGCTCTGGTTGGCTGCTGTGCCCCCTTGATAGGTTGGTTTTAGGCAGTGCAGATCTGTGCTCACTATGTGTTTTTCTTAATTGGCTTTCCAATTCTGGGCAGGTAGACTGAATGCAGTCCCTGCACATTTGGACTGTTGATTGGGAGGGGCATCTGGAATGGTCTTGATGTGGCTCAGCTGCAGGTTGAGAATTTATTATTCAATGGACTTGAGCCTTGGACCTCGCTGCCTGTTGTGGTGGTTGGTGCAATGCTGGACTTGTCCACCTATTCAGCTGAAGCATTTGGGTCTTCACTTCGGGGCCCCAGGGGTGGGATCATTGGGTGATGGATGGCTTCTCAGTAGCTGGGCCATGTAGAACTCATGTTCAAATACACATTAATATCAACATTATAGCAGCTGTTTAATGGACATAATTGTTATCAAGCATATTTACTTTTATATAATCAATAATTGTTTTACCTTGCTTGTCACAGTGAACACTTTGTAATTCTCAAGGGGTAAGTGTACCCAAAATTTTTGTAATCCTTTTACTAATAAAGGTTACTTTTGAAAGGAAGAACACTAATACATATGTCATATTTAAAGTTTAAAGTAATAATTAGTAAGTAGCTTAGTTTGATGGTATGCTATTGATCAAGGTCGTTCACATAATTATTTATTAATGAATAACTATACAGAATAATAAATTATTTTTTTAAAAAACTAAATAACAAGAATAAGGTCATAGTAAAAGTATTACCTTATATGTTGTAAAACTTATTGAATTAATAAAATTTAATAACTGTAATAAAAAATTATATAATAATATGTTGAAAATAAGAGATATTTTAAGAAGAATGTTCCATAATCTATATTTTAAGTCATTTAATTTATATTAGAAAAGTACTTAAATGTGAATAAATAGAATTCTTTCACATTGCAAATAATGTAAATAATTTTATTGTTAAGCTTGTTAATAAAATTGTTAAACTTGTTTTTATAAGTCTTGGTGTTGACTTAATTTCTTCACATCACAACTACATAATCACAGATAATTATAATTAAGACATAATATTTGCACATCATAAATAAAGTTGTTATTTAAGATTTATAATGTTTTATTGATATGTTTTATTTAAGAAGTTTCATTTATTGTATTATTATGATGGTCATGGAATAGTTACCAAAGATTTACATTGAATTATCTTAGTAATGATTGCCACATATTCTCAGATTATAATATCATATTATATATGTTTACTTAAGATGCCACATGAATAAGAGAAGGTTATATTACATTATTATTATGTGATATACATGAACAACATTATAAGTAGAAAGATAGGAGAGTAAATTATAGATTAAATATTATTATTAGTATTATTTAATTGTAGTTAGGAATGATATTAAATCTCTTATCATACTTGATTACAAAAGTTATAATTAATTTAGAATTATTTTAAGAGAACCTGAGATAATTTGAGTTAAATTAATTTTAATTAAGATATTTAGATTGATTTATTAAGAGTTATGTACTTAATTAGTTTAGATTAAAGATGTAAGAGTACTATAAATGTAGTATTTAAGTAATAGGAGTAGGTATAGTATTCTTATGCCATTAAGGTGATATCCTGTGGGATGTTAGCTTAATGTATTCGTTCTGCCACTTGTAAACTCACTTCATAGTTTCATGATTTTATTAGATATCCATTTATTTAATTTTATAAAACAGAACTATATTATTATTTATTAGTTAAGCTAGTTTGATAATTGATAATATTAAAGAATATAGTTATTGGTGATTTAGATACATTTTAGATGAACATAGTCATTTATCTCAGCTAGATCAAGTGATTATAATTACATATTTCCTGGAAGTGAGGTACAATATATATATATATATATATATATCACAATGATGGCATTACAAAACCATTATGTTGTCTTTTTAATATGCTATTAAATGAAATATATTCAATGTATAGACAACTAAATACTTAAAATATATAAATAATAAATTTATTAATATCTAATCGATTTTCATTCAAAAATGAACCTTATCAAGATATTATAACAATTGAAAAAATTCATGTGATTTACATATCATCTTAACACATCATCTACAGGTCAAACTTAACAATAAAGATGTTTTTATATTTTCCAATTTTTATTTAATGACCATTTTCCACCTAACTTTACCGACCCTTGTACTAAATTCATACATTTCTCTTTATTTTCATGTATATACAATGTTTCATATACTTTTCTTTCTTTATAATTTTTACAATATTTGATGACTTCAGTACTTTCTTCACAATTCATAATGTGCCCTGTTTCTAAAAAATGGCAAAATGGACCTGATTTAATATCTTTTCTATTTATAGCTCTGTCATACTCTTTACCCCTTTCTATTTTACTTTTTGCTGATTGACCTATGTATATCATCTTGCATCTTTTACAAATAATTTTATAAACTATTCCTATCATATCATTCTTATCATTCCTTATTTTAGAATTACTTACTAATTTTTTTAAAGTTTTACTATTTTTCCATCCAATACCTATATTAAGATTTATTTTTTCTTTTCTATCCTTTAGAATTTTATATACATCCTTAGAATATGGAATAGAAATCCATTTCTTATTTTTTCTTTCAATTTTATTGCTAACTTTTTTATACCTATTTTTATTTATTAAAATATTTTTTACAATTTTAGTATTATATCCACATTCAATGTATTCATCTTGGATTTTCAATTTTTGCTCCATTGCATCTTTATCATTTAATGTAAGCCTATCATTTTTTCTTTTAACCCTATTAGTACTCCCATTTTTTGACACCAAGGTTGATAAGATTCTGGATGTATCATTCCTCTAACATTTTTATTTTTTATGTAATGCTTTATATTAATCATTCCATTTTCATCCTTTTTTATTAATAAATCTAAATATTTTATTCCTTCTTCATTACTTTCTATAGTAAATTTAATATTAAACATATTTTTATTAAGCTCATTAAAAGCTTTCATTATGCTTCTTCCATTTCCTACAACTAAAATATCATCCACATATCTAAAATACTTTATAATTTCTTCATTTTCAATATACTTATCAATTACTTTCTGCTCAATCCGATCAACTATAGTTGATGCCATAATTCCACTTATCGAACAGCCCATTATCCATCCTTTTTCAATATTTCAAAATTAATAATATTTTACATATAAAGTCTCATTAATCATGATTAAAACCTCTTCTATTATTTTTATCCAGTCTTTTGAAATTACCTTCTCATCTTTGACTTTTCTAACTACAATGTTAATACTTTCTATCCTAGAAACACTCTGATACATTTTATCTATGTCAAATGATGCTACATTACCATTTCTATTTAATTTAACTGTATTCAAACTTTTTAGTACTTCCTCAGAATTTTTCACAATACTTTCCATAACCCATACCATCCGCAAGTTTTCTATATAATATATAAAGATAAAATAAAAAATATTTTCCTCTTATGGATATTGTATCAATTTATTTAAAAATATAATTAGCACCACATATTTAAGTAGAATTTTACAAATATATTAGGAAATATAAAATTAATTTTTGAAATTAAATTTTTATTTACTCTACATTATCTTTTTGCATTATTTATCAGTTAAAATATTTAAACTTGATAATTATTAATAAGGAATTTAAAAAAATATTAGATAATAAGCAAAAATGTAATTTGCAGCTATGATTTATATTATTCATACATTTATAGAATTTTTTATAAAAATTTGTTACTAATTACATTTTTGAATAAAGTAATATAACATTAGAATTACATAGTACTTTTTTCTATTTCCTTTTTTCACACATATGCAGGCATGTAAATAACCTTGCAAGATATCATATTGAACTAAAATAATATTTGGATTTGTAGTAATGACATTTTATTTATAATTAGATACAGGACTATATCCACCATCTAACTGAATTTGTTAAAAGGTTTTAGAAAAAAAGATACTTATGTATAATCCTGTCACTGGATGTTACCCAAGTTTTTTTAATAATCACTTTTAGGGGCATCTAAATATTTATATTTGTTTCTCAAAATTATTTTACTGAACATATATTACTTATTAAGTTTACAAATATTAAGACCATTATAAATGCCTGTTATATTAGAAATATATTAATAAATGTCTTGTAAATTACATTCATAAAATATTATTTTTATACATATTATAATGTAGAAACATTAACACATTGTAAAAATTATCATGATTTTTTATGCATAGCAAGAGATTATCAGAGGGCGTGCTTATTATTATTATTTTTTTTTTTTGTAACATTTTGCCACAATGATTAAAGTTTAGGATCTTCCATTAACAGAAGAACATGCAGTGAGAAACTGTGTGACAACTCATGGGTTCCTGTTTAGTGGAATTTATGTGTTGGGACAGAACAAAAATGATGCAACTGTAGCAATGTTGCATGCTAAAAGAAATTTTAATCCCTGAACATGCATAATCAATGTTTGTTACTTTGTTTCCCCACATTGTTTTTGCACTATAAATTATATTAAATTTATTTAATTACAATCAATTTTCATACTTTGGTGTAATTTCTTGTATTTTCAGAATAATATTAAAAAATAAAAATAAAAAAAATATTGAATACTCCAGCTTCTAGTCAACTATATTGGAGGCACCTGAAGTGGATAATTAAAAAAATCTCTAATAAGCTTCTAGTTATAGGCTTATACTTAAGTACTAAAAAAAACCTGTCTTAAATACTTTTCTGAATATATTAATTTATTTCTAATAACTCTTTTCCTCTCTTTAGACATTTCTGGCCTGAGCAACAGCTATCATAGGTATTAAACTGATGGCTTTTAGATTCAGAAATAATAAATTTAACATATTTTAATTAACAAACTTGCTCTGCCAATAACAGCAGACAATAGAAATATATGAACATAACTGTGAGTATCCGCCCACATTTTATCATTTTTATTTTATTTTCAATGTAAGATTAATGAATGGTAAAAGATTAGAAAGAATAAATATAAACATTTTTTTTAGAAGACAAATTTTTGAATATTATAGTGATAAAGTGCTGAATCAAATTTTTTAAAAAAGTTGAGATTATGCCATATTGTAAGAATTAAAACCGGCAAAACTCTCCATACAGTAGTGCCACTCAGTGCCAACCAGAATAATCAATGGACACCAGAAGGCTTGTGCATAAAATCCACTTATTACTCTGGTGGGCACTGAGTGGCACTACTGTATGGAGAATTTTGCCTGTTTTAATAACAGTAATGTGCTAACATAAGAAATAGTGATCATGTGATATTTTAAGAATGTAACAAGTTCAATAGACAATTTTAATGTAAATTAATATTTCTCTTTGTATTATAACTATCTGTATTCTAACCTACCAGACAGACTTTATTGATATATTACTCTATCAAAAAAAAGACAATAAATAAAATTTCAATGCTATTTACAAGGGAGAAACAATAATTACTTTGCAGGTTTATATTTTACAGGAATACAACAACACATTAAATATAAAATCTATATTAACAAAATAAATAGACCATATACATAATTTGTCAAAAAATATTAAAAAAGAATTGCTACACATTGTTAACATATCAAGTGTCACTGGCGTGCAATTGAATCATTTTAAGTACTTGAACATTTACTTTGTTTTTCTTAAATATTTATCCAGTAATACTATTTATTAATATATCAATTATAATTCCATCATTACCTGGAGCCTTCCCTGTCTTCATAAATTTAATAGCATGTCTCATTTCCTCATTCAAAATTCTGGGCAATTCAGAAGATATAATAGGTATAGGATGTATGTGTTCTTTATTACTATATAATTCTTGATAAAAGTTTTCTAAACATTTCATGATGTCATCTCTCTTTTTAGTAATAATGCCATCTTTTTTTCTTATTGCAGATATAAATTTCCTACCAATACCAAAATGTTGTTTTACAATCTTTAGACTTTTATTCTCTTTTACAGCTTTCCCTTGCTAGTTCACAATTATACTTTCTTATATCATTTTAAACTCTTTCCCACACCATTTTACAAAATTCGAGATATTCAATCTTTTTTAATGCATCACTGTTGTATATCCTCATAGTCCTTCTTTTTTTCATAAATTCTCTAGTCTCAGTAGAAATTTTATTGGTCAATTGCAGCTTTTTTTTACCAGCTATCTTTGTTGCAGTTTTTAAAAGTGTATCAGTTATTTTCATATTAATTTCATTCAAATCTGAATCATGTTCAAAATCTACTAATACTTGAAACCGATTTGTAAGTTCTAATTTAAATTCATTAGAATGTTTCTGAAGATTAGGATTATCAACTGTAAATATTGTTTTTCTTAATAATTTTTGTTTCTCTAGTTTTGCAATAAAATGTATCTTACATTTTACTAATCGATGATCACTTGCTGTGTTAAATTTATTAAGAATATTATAATCTTGAAATATGTGTTTTCTGTTAATCAAAATATAATCCAATTCTGCAGCCTCTTCATTTGGATGCTTCCATGTCCATTTCCTTTTAACATTTTTTTCAAAAAAAGAATCCATAATATAAAGTTTTTTCTTTTTCTGAAAACTCCACAAGTCTATGTCCTCTCTCATTTCTATTACCATAACCAAAATTACCTACAGCATTTTTGTCTTTCATTTGTTTACCAATTCTAGCATTAAAGTCTCCCATAACAATTTTAAAATGTTGTTTACTCTGATCAGAGGCCTTTTGTACATCCATATAAAAATATTCTACTATTTCATCACTATGAGAAATTGTTGGGGCATAAACCTAAATTATCTACATTTGGTATCTGCTATTAAGTTGTAAAACTAATCTTGCCACTCAGTCAGATACACCATCAATCTCCACAATGTTATTCTTCCATTTTTTATTTATAATGAATCCTACTCCACTTGTATTTCCAATATTTGTGCCTTTATAATAGAGTACATGTCCACTTTTTAAATCAATTGTTTCTTCACCTTTTTTTCTAACTTCACAAAGTCCAATAATGTCCCATTTAATATAAGACAGTTCTTCTACTAACTTTTGCAATCTTCCTTCACTTGAAAGTGATCTGCAGTTGTAAGTACCTAAATAAAAAGTCATCATCAAATGGCAGCCTGAGTCTGCAATCAAGGGATTCTTAGCACCCTCCGCCTTCAGCCACCGACTGCTGCCTTGGTTGGTGACTTTACAGCCTCCTGGGAATAAGGGCCATGGTTTATTTTGGCCTGTCATGATTGTATATATTGAAAAATATTTTTAAACTTGGAGGTAAAAAGCCAATAAACTCAGCATGCTGGCTTATGCATGTTGGTGAGCAGCCCAGCCACGTAAATATACTATATGAATAATCACATATTAATAACAGCTGCAATGACAAGAACGTATAGAGTGGACATTAGGAATTTGCTCTGCTCAGTTCCTTTAAAGCCTCCAAGAGGAATCAAAGGTTCTCTTTTCAGTTAATAGCAAACTCCTTTCTGCAGTCTAAATAAAATACAGATGATTGATATATTAAAAGAAGCAGGTGAAGAAATAGAATTTTTTTTAGCAAAGTTATATTCCAAATGTCTAAATGATAAAGTTGTGCCAGATAATTGAAAGAATGCAGTATTAATATTAATATTTAAAAAAGGTGATAAAGAAGATATTAGAAATTACAGACCTATCAGTCTTTTATCAGTTTTATACAAAATTTTTACTAAGATAATTACAACTCGTTTACAGAGAACACTGGACTTCCACCAACCAAAAGAACAAGCTGGATTCAAAAGTGGTTTTAGTACAGTAGATCATATCCAGGTATTGAGAGAAGTTATAGAAAGAACAAATGAATATGAGTTGCCATTATGCTTAGGGTTTGTAGATTATGAAAAGGCATTTGATTCTATAAACATTTCTTCAATGATTAAAGCATTGGATCATCAAGATATAAAACCAGGATATTGTCATGTTTTAAAGAATATTTATAAAAATGCCACAGCAACAATTAGATTACATAATGATAGTAGGAAAGTCAACATTGAGAAATGATATAAGACAGGATGACTTTATATCTCCAAAACGTTTTACAGCAGTGCTGCAAAAAGTATTTTATGAATTAAAATGGGAAGCTAAAGGAGTGAAAGTAAATGGAGATTATTTAAGTCATTTAGATTTTGCAGATGATGTAGTTGTTTTTGCAAATAATGCTTTAGAGTTACAGGAAATGTTGCAGGAGTTATCAGATGAAAGTAGGAAAGTAGGACTAAAGATAAATGTTAAAAAGACTAAAGTAATGTTTAATAGATTTTCTCAAAATATGAAAATAAAGATTGATTATGATGAATTAGAAGAAGTTAATTGTTACAAATACCTTGATAAGATTATTAATACAAATGGAAACATAATGGATGAAATTAATCATAGAATTAAACTTGGTTGAAGTGCTTTTGGTAGAAATAACTTGATACTAAAAGGAAAAATACCTATGAGTTTGAAAAGAAAGGTTTTTAATAAAAGTATTTTGCCAGTTCTTACTTATAGATCTGAGACTTGGACACTTAATAGAAGAGCAATACAAAGACTTCAAACCACTCAAAGAAGTATGGAGAGATGCATGTTGGGAGTAAAAGAAGAGATCGAAAACACAATGTATAAGTAAAAGAACAACAGGTGTTACTCACCTTATTGAAAAAATTAAAAGACTGGAGTTATCCTGGACATATTTCTAGAAGAGATGATAACAGATAGCCAATTGAAATTTTAAACTGGATTCCAAGAGATTGTAAAAAACCCAGAAAGGGATCACATGTGCGATGGATGGATGAAATAAGAAAGTGTGCAGGGGTGATGTGGAGAAGAGAAGCTAAAGATTGGAAAAGGTGGATTGAACTTGGAGAGGCCTTCATCCTGCAGTGGATTGATAATGATTGATAATGATGATGACTATTTATTAAATATTTCATATGAGTATTATATATTGTAAAGCTATTGAGCATTCATTAAAATTGTGTTTACAATTATTAAAATAAAATGCTCATAAATAATGTGAAGATTTCAGTTTGAGAGATTGTTGTTTATAAAAATCTAAAGAGTTTTTAGTAGTCTAAATAAAATACAGTTCGATAAAAGAAAATGGTCAGAATTTATAAAAGTTTAAAGAGTTTTTTTCTGTTATTACTAGTTTGAAATAAAAGTTACAATTAATTAATTGGAAGGTAGTTGAAAATATAACTTAAAAGAAAACTAAAAGTTTAAGATATGAATCCTTTACATACAATTAAAATGCTTCTCTTTTTGTTTAAATTATTAAAAGAAAGAAGAAAAGGAAAGTGATTTTAAATATATATGTGCACTAATAGCGATTATAAACATAAGGATTAATAAAATATATATTCGTGATTGTAAACATAAGGAATAGTATGAGAAAATGTGTGCATGTTGATAAAATGAAATAAGAAAGTTAAAAAATTAAACAACAAATTTACAATGGCTACTAAGTTAAACAAAATCCACAAAACAACAAGTTTGCAATAGCCACTAATTAAAAGATCTCGAACAACAGGATTAAAAGCTTATCTAAGGAATTTCAACAACAAACACAGCTGTCGGACATCAAAATGACAACAGGTCATCATATAAATAGTCCAGTTTTTCATCAGACCAACAGTTGAGT
This sequence comes from Epiperipatus broadwayi, assembly GCA_028023455.1. Lineage (NCBI taxonomy): Eukaryota > Metazoa > Onychophora > Udeonychophora > Euonychophora > Peripatidae > Epiperipatus > Epiperipatus broadwayi. The sequence goes on from JAQFVV010013809.1 coordinate 38,981, forward strand.
TCAATCTATCAGAGAGTTCAGTACAGAGTTGAGATCACAATCAGATTAAATCAGTTCTCAGCCAGTCTTCTCATGTATTTGTTAATAAAGAAAATGCACTGTTAATCGTCATTGGAATCATACGACTTTTGCTCCAGCCTGAGTTCGATGAAACAGCTAACCTGCCTGGGAAAAGTAATGCCTGCCTAACAACTTGAAAATCTGCTTTCAATATCTAATTGCCTTAAAGAATAATGCCTCAGAATTTTAAGCCTTGAATCTCCTCAAGAAAACCTCACATCCAATGGGTTGGAAAGATTTTCAATTAAATCAACAACCAGCAAGAAGTCAACGTTCAAATCCTAGGTAATAAATAACATTTTCTTATTTCCATTTCTAATTAAAGTAGCCATTGCAAGAGTTTGAAGCCTCCCAGAGTCAGTTAACAAATGAACTCTATAGCATGCATAAAGAACTATTGATGTGCAGGTTTTGAAATGTTATGTATGTTAATGCTTTAGAATATTTTATATTGATTTCATATATATATTTAAATGCCATGTATTATTAATGCTTTGTTATATTCTATTTTACTGCATGAATTAAGAAGGTGTGTGCATAGTCATAATGTGTAGTTAACATTGTCTACTTTAATTAAGTTCTTATAAAATTATTTAAAATCATCATAATAAATGTTTAGTTTAAATAAATTATCTCTAAGCTTAATTTTGTTGGTCAATTCTTTACCACTAATTAAAGCAATAATTTGTTATTGTATTATAATTGATTGAGCTAGTCGTGGGATATCTCAGGTGCTGAATTAGCTTGCCATCATTCAAAATATGTTAGTTCTTGTAGCTAACTGGTGCCCAGGGTTTATTCTGAAACAAAAAAGTTCTTTGGATGATAGGTGTTGAATTCTGCAGCCGAGAAAAAATCTGTTTCCTGGAAACATAGCCGCATTTATATATCTGACATATATAGCTTGGCTTGGATACAGGTACTCTTTGGGTACTCTCTTCTCTGCCTAAGGGGCTGGTGTGGAGCAATAAATAAATTGCATTGGTGTAGATCAAATAAATAAGTTATAATTGTATCATGTTTTATATAAAAGTTTTTCAAGTTATATTTCACAAGGTTATATTTTATTAAAGAGTTAAATAATAGATTTTGTTTACTCCCTTAGTGATCAAATAAACACACCACCCGGCACAATATATATGTTAAAATATTAAATTATTTATTTTCTTTATGAAATATTATAACTTTATCTTTTTTATTGCATTACTAAATGCATACAATATTAATATCATTTATATTCTTTATTACTTTTTACAATGCTTTTTTACAACCCACTATTGATGGTTTCGATAGTGGGTTGTAAAAAAGCATTTTAAAAAGTAATAAAGAATGTAAATAATATTAATATTATATTAAATTATAATTATATATTATGATAAATAAGAAACTACACTATCTTAATTAATATGTAATTAACCAACTAAAAAATTTAACACAGAATAAGTTATATTTTCAAACTATTTAAAAACCACCAAAAAGAATTTCAGGAGTTTTATGCTATACTCAAAGCTAGGATTACAACAATAGTAAATTAAAAACATATTACTAATTAAAAATTAAACTTTCATTTTTAATTGAATATTATTGAAACATCAGTTGAGAGAGTAACTTGAGTTAAAAATAAACCATGCATTGTTTTTTTAATTTTTTTGTTTTTGTTTTCTTCTCACTCATAACAATCACATTATTAAGATTAAATATATGACTAATTTCTCTTTCATAATTGGGAATTTTGAAAAGTCTTAAAACATATCTAACTGTGTGTTATAATTGTTTAGCTGCACACACTCATATATTTATATATTCAGCACTATGTTGCAAACTTATTCACAGAATACCTGAATTCCATTTCCCGATATTATAAGCTGTTGATAATGAAGTCAGTAGACCAATACATTCACTATATTTATATATGTAATATATAGAGTTCGCAAATAAGCTCTTAATGAGCTCTGCAGAATATCCCCAATCCCAGACTGGTTTCTGTCACTGGCTTCCTCAGTGAAGTGCTAGGATATTCAAGCATTATTCTAATGCTAATTACTAGAATATACTAACAACTTACTGTGGAAGCCAGTAGCAGAAATCAGTCTGGAGTTGGGGATATTCTGCAAAGCTTGTTAAGAACTTATTTGCAAGCTCTGTATATAACATTTGTAATACAAGCTTGTTAAATTAGGTCATGTGACATATGATTTGACTTCTTTGTAATTATATATGTAAAAATTAATAATTTTTAAATGATTTCTTTTTCAGATACATTTCAGATGTAATGGAACCCAGCAAAGAATCAATTAAAAAATGATATTGCGAATTGAAATCTCATCTGTTAGTAATATTATTTGTCTGTCACATTTTAAACCAAAACTATAATTGCTTTTTCTGCTTGATTCAGTTTGTATAAGGGATATAGTTCAGATATCTATATTTTATAAGTATGATATTTTCAGTTTTTATAAACATAAGATATTAACGTTTGATCTAAATCTGCTACGTGAATTACTCATACATGAAAAGTGATCTTACTTTTGGTTTAAAAATGGATCAGACAAACATTATTAAATAGTGTGATTTTTATTTTATAATGCCACATTTTAATTGACACTTTCTCTATTTATATTATAGCTGAAATTTGTCTAAAAATACATAAAAAATAAAAATGATTAAAATTATAAATTTTTTACATCTATAAGATCTTAGAAGACTGAGTAAGAGACTAATTTTCCATTTAAATAACCCATGATTAAACACACTGGTTTAAGGCTTCAATATGGAATGTTTAAGAAATATGATGAAAGTAATCAAACAAACCCCAGAACTCTTAAATCCACACTATGAGCTATCAACTGGACAATGGGTTTTTACTTATTTTCTTGGAAAAACCTTTCATTCATTAGATGATTTTAAACACCCGAATCTTATCAACAGAATGGTAACCTGACTTTTTTTTTTTTTATGTAAATACCATATTTGCATATTGATTGTTTTGAAGCTTGCATGTATAGTATGCTATCATATTTTTCGCTAATCAGATATTGAGTACAATTCATAAGCATCGTGAATTAATTCAATTGGGTTTATTATGTTTGATCATATATAATTTTATTCACAGAACAACTAAATTTAATTAAATAACTGCTATAATGATACTATTCAAGTTAAATTCTGAGAATTATTTTAACAAAATTGTTAATAGTGAACGTCAATGCTAATTTAGATAAAATATAAATTCTAAGTTTTAAAATTTACACGTTGATTATTTTTGCTGCAATTGATAAATTAGCCTTAATATTAAAAAGTGGGCATTAACATGTTTATTAAAGTAAATCTCAGAATTTGACTAGTGAATATTTGTTATGGCAGCATAATCTAACTTAATTGCTCTGTAAATATATATATATGTGTGTGTGTATGTGAATATATAGTTTTCTATGAGCACAAATGCTTATTAATAGTATGTGATATATTTTGGAAGAATCTTATCTACCACTTGTTTATTTAGTACTACTTTAACGTGCACATACAAACATGTATATGATTATTCGCATTTATGGATGGCTGCTGTTGATATTTTGTATATACGTAAAAAAAAAATAGTTAAAAAAAAGATTTTAGCAACATAATATCAAATTATTGTGTGTTTGCCGAATTTTGTTAAAGTAGATGGTACTACCTTTATCATTTACGTCAATTATTTCATTGAATTATAAATTTAATAAAAGATTAAAATATACAACTATATAATTATTATTCCTATATATGATTTTAAAGTAATTTAATCAATTTATAGAATAACATTTTTCTATAGCTTAGGTTTTATTTTTCATTTTCTTTTTTAAATAATAACACATACTTTAAAGTATAATGTTTTTGATTTTAAATAAAGCTTATCTATATGCGTAAATATTTAAAAATAAATCTAAGAAAAAGGGAAATTCTTTTTAAATTTATTTTTCACCAACAATAACAATGTATAAGCAAACAGATTATCTATCCGGATATTATGAATACTAGAGAAATAAAATATGTTAATAGCCTTGAACTTGAAGCATAGTTAAAAACAGTTTCATTGAGTGAATTTGTATTCTTTTTTAACTAATCTTACTTTTTGCTGCTATATTTTTAAGTGCCCAGCGCATGTTTCATTCATTAGAAATCTTATCATTTCACAAATTAAACTCATTTTTTCCTATAATACGGTTTATTTTTAAGATCATTGATGATTGAAAAAGATCAGAGATGATGATTATCCCGTTTTTTGCCAACTTCTCATGTGTGCATATTACGTAGTACTTTTTTATTTTATATTAATAAAATACTGATGCAGTTAATTTAACAATTTAATTAAAAAAATACCATCTCATTCACATAAAAAAGCTACAACTAAATTTAAAAAATGAATTTAATTAAATAAATTTTATGATTATATTAATAAATATAATAAAAATCTATTAAAGTTGGCAAACTACAAAAAATTGCGAATATAAACTCGAAATGAGCCTAAAAAATGCGTAATAAAACAATTTGAGTCATTATTATTTATTCATTATCTGCCTCAGTTCCAAACAACAAAACAATTAATTTTATTAAATTTTAGTGTTAATTGTTTCATTCCCCAAATACGCACAACTAACTATTTTCCACCTTAATGTAATAAAACATCTTAAAAAAAAAAATTATTATATTCTATATATAACTTTCTGAATGTTGCTTAAATACAAATATAAAATAATTTGTATTTATAATTTCATTAATATGTATATTCTTTAGTATTTTTAACACTGACAATTTTATATTTTCAGCTCCCCCTCCACATTCTTAAAATTCATATTTCTAAAATTTTCAATATTTTGTTTTTCATCTTTTTCTTAATTGCTGACATTTTTGCTGCATGTAGAACTATACTTCTAATAAATTATTAAACAAGTGTTTTCTAACTTTTTGGTTTTAATCAGTATACATACTTGAAATTCACCATAGTGCAATCATCCACCATGCAAATAGCCAGATTCCCCATCTCTCATTATGCATTTATTATTCAAGCAAATTTTACTCATCAGGTGAGTAGGTATATCAAATAGGAGCTCTATACATATGATGATAAACTATTATTCATTCATTATAGCACTTTCCAGCAAAGTAAGAATTGGTTTCTTATCCAATTTCAATATCCTGAAGTAGAATGAATAATCATCATGTTGTATATATTTTCAAATTTTTAAATCATAATAACCGAATCTCTTATTTTAATTCCACCTTCTCATAATAAATGTTTCTCTTAAATATAATTTCAAAGAGCTGCAAAATATTATTTTTTTAAAAAGATTTTCTCCTTAAATTCTTTAAATTTAATTGTGATATACCTTACTAAAGATAGGATATCTTAGTAACAATTGAAGATAAGATCTTATCCCCAATAAGGGAAATCACAATTAAATTTAAAGAATTTAAGAAAACCTTTTTTTTTAAAAAAAATTATTTTGCAATTAGTTGAAATATATAATTAACAAAAAAAAAAACATTATATAATGTCCACCATAATACATGCATCAGAAATAATTTTTTACAATCATAGGAACACTAATGCATACACTTTTAATATATAAAACTTTACCCTCTGATTTGATTCCTATTGTGTACAACTATAGTTAACTATTTTTAAACAAGGCAAAACTCTCCATACAGTAGTGCCACCATGTGCCAACCAGAGTAATCAATGGATACCAGAAGGTTTGTGCATAAAATCCCTATCTAATGCCTATTCATCTAATATCCACAGACTAGTTTCTGGCTTATGGCCCTCATCAGTGAGGAGCTTTGGATCTGAGAGATGGTGATGTGCTACTTTTAAACAATTGAATCACATCACTAAGGAATAAAAATCAAATTGTAAAACATATGTTCATGTAACCTAAAGCGTTGTTATTAATAAATGTGATCACATATAAATCTTCAAAATGAAAAAATGGTTGCCATTATATTGTAAAATCAAAATTACACATTTCTGAATTTTTATTTTTGCTCTATTTACCATTTTATTTTTATTTATTTATATGTTTTTAATGAATAATATATAATTCAAGTAGTATATATTACTACATTGTATATTCATATAACATATTTTTTAGGCTTCACATTATTTCTAAAAAAAATTAGAGGATTAATGAAATGAGCTTGTTATAATGAACACGTTTATTGGATTAAAAACCATGATGTGATAAAAGATAAAATAAGACATTTACATTATAAATAGAAATATTAAAAACCAATAAAAGCTAATTAAATAGATTTTTTAATTAATAAAATTATTTAACATTAGTGTATAGATAATGGAAAGGGTATATGAATATACACATGAATTTATAATTCAAAATTTTATACATTAAGGATACATCTTTGGAAATGAAGTCCAGCTTAGTTAAAGGAGAAAAAGAGAATAGGAAGTGAAAAGAATTTATTTTAATTAATGTCTGAAAATAAGTGAATAATTTATGCTTTATTGTTAATATTGTATGCAGTTGAGATTAATCAGTATTAAGAACTAGCAAAATGGTTTAAAATATTAACTGTTTCAGAGCCACAAGCAACTGGTACATATCTGCTTTTTATAATTTCTCTGAACATTGACATTCTTTTAAAACATATGTCAATATCTTACTTTTCCTTATTAAATAAATAAATGTATATTTTCGTTTAATGAAAGTATTTTTTTTCATATGTCAAAGCGTTGACCTGGAAGCGAACCCAGGCCAGCTGCTTGGAAGACAGCTATGCTAACTGCTGGGCCACCAATGCTTGACTAATGCATTTTTGTTTGGATTTGTGATCCATTTTATTAAAGATACAATATATACTAAATAAAGTATAAAAATATTTGAAGTCTAAATACAAAGAAAGTGTTTTGTGCACGTATTTTTTAACTATAATACTAAATTGCATTTAAATCATGAAGAAAGCAAGATTTAATAAATTCATATTCGATATTTGAGAAAAAAGAAACTGCACCCATACTGGATTCATAAACATTAATAAGTTTGTAGACTTCAATATTTTTATTATTTAATTATTTGCATTTTTTATGTTTATTTACATTTTCATTTGATTAGCATAAATCAAAGTCATGTGGTTAGATATAGCATAATTCACAGCTCCATTATGTATCATTAGTTTAAATACTTTATAGCAGAAACCTTTTATATGTAATTTAATCCTGCAGTTTTTTCAGAGCTGTGATACATTAATAAATAAAACAATATGAGTCAAATAAATAATAAGACAAAACAATGGAATGAAGAAAATAACAGAGAACAAGCTGAACACAATATAGATAAAAGACAAAATATAAACAAATAAAATTATATAAAAAACTAAAACAAAACAAGATTAATTAAAATATACAATATATATAGAATATATATGTATATACCCGTCTGAATACATGTTCATAAAAACTCATCAAATTATATGTATTGTAAATCATCCATTATTTTTAATGCCTCTTTATTATTATTTATTATAAATTACATTACTTATAAAACAGTAATTTTATAATTTCAAATTTACACCTTATTAATGATCTTATTTTTATAGAATTTTTTTAAAAATTTTATATGTCATAAATAAATATTTTTTAATCACATGTATTATCTATTATGCTATTCATTTAATTCTTTATTAATAAATAGACTATTATAGTTATCTGTTTACTTTACTAATAATAATCAGAAATATTTAAAATCTTTTCAGCATACCTCTTACTGACTACTTCACTTTTCAAAGCATCTAAAAATAATTTTTTTAAAAAGTTAATTGTCTTATATTTTAGTTCTTTTTATTATATATTATATAAGCTATTAATTAAAGTGTTAAACATTTTTCTTATTTATATTTTGCTATCTTATTAATTCTTATCACTCATAATCCTTTTATTATTAATTTTTACCTTCTATTATTTGATACACTATTATATAAATTTTTAAAATCATATTTTATATTTTGTTACATTATATTTTTACCTTAATGCGGTTATAAGTCTTTTAATCTCTTAATTATATATGATCAATAAATATATTGATATTTGCCTTCATAATTAATAATCTTTTATAACCAAATATATGTTCTCTACTTTTATAAAAGCAAATTTACATTTATTATTTTCTATTTTATATATCACTTTTGAAATAATTTTATAATAATATCATTTTTAATCCAAAATGTTTATTTATTGTAGGCTTTATTCTTCTTTTTTTATTTTATTAATATTGCTTCTTTTATTTTTTTTTCTATATGTAGCATCATTATAGAAACAAATGTATCTGAATTTTTGTTTATATATATATATTTTTGTATTTTAATTTTATTTATATTTTGTCTGCTTATTCTTATTTATTTTATTCATTCCATTGTTTTGCTCTTATTATTTATTTGTTTCATATTATTTTATTTATACTGTTTTATTTATTTGTGTTCCACATTTCAAAAGAAGACTACAGGACAGATAAATATCAAGCTAAATATAAAAAGGTTTTTGCAATAAAATGTTAAAAGTGTAAAGTGTAAGTATTTGGAAGAATATTTATTATGATTTAGCCCTTTATCATTTGATGTTATTGAAAATATTTATGGTCAACTATTTTGGATATGAGACTTGGACACTTAATAGAAGAGCAATATAGAGACTTCAGACTACTCAAAGAAGTATGGAGAGATGCATGTTGGGAGTAATAAGAAGGGATCGAAAATGCAATATATGGGTAAGAGAACAAACAGGTGTTACTGACCTCATTGAAAAAATTAAAAGACAGGTGGAGTGGGGTGGAGTTGGGCTGGACATATTGCTAGAAGAGACGATAATAGATGGACAATTGAAATCTTGAAGTGGATTTCAAGAGATTGTAAAAGACCCAGAAAGAGACCACATTTGAGATGGATGGATGAAATAAGAAAGTGTGCAAGGGTGATGTGGAGAAGAGAAGCTAAAGTTTGAAAAAGATGGATTGAACTTGGAGAGACTTTCATCCTGCAGTGGATTGATAATGGTTGATGATGATGGTGATGATGATGTTATTTTATATGGGTTTTGAGGAGAATTTAACATAGAGGTATATATTTTGCCATAGTCAGTTAACATGCCTTGTTTGAGAAAATCAATGTATGAGGATTGCAGTAGTTATATGATTTATTAGTATTTTGTTAAGTGTAGTTCAGTCCCTTGAAGATAATTTCTCAAGATGTTATGACTTGAGTATATAATAAAAGGAATCAGGAATTTTTTTATAATGGATATTGTTTGATGGCTTCATCATATTTACTTCTTAGCAATTTTATTAATTTCATCTGTGGAGTATTTTAACTCAGATATATTTAGATTTAATCATATAATTTGGAAAATGTCTATAATTCAATATAGTGATACAAATATCTGATAATTAAGGTTAAAAAGATGCAAAACTATGCAGTAGGATGTTAGTTTATTATTTAAAGAATTTATAAAATTTTGAAAAAAAAAAAAAAAATTTTCAGGACATTGTACCGAAATTTACAAATGTCTAAATGTATATGTTAAGTGATGTGTTCACAACATATTGACAATATCACATAAGAGTAAAAAAACATTATTATAGTGAATGAATAATTAGGAATTATAAGTGGCAATTGATTTAATTGTACACTTTACAAGATTTGACTACCTACCTACCTATCTGCTTGTCTACCTGGATGGCTGTCTGTCTGTCTTCTTTTCCTGTCTGTCTACCTATCTACCTACCTACCTACCTACCTGCCTACCTACCTACCTGCCAACTTATCTATCTATCTATATAATATTCAATAGTTATTTTTATCTCAATGCATTTTTCACTTTATCTCAAGCCTATCATAACCATCCATCGACTCACGAGTTAGGCCAGCCTTTTCCACATATTTTATGTATTTTTTGAAACACCAAGACTATTTTTTTCCAAGTGAAAATGACGTATAACTCACATTGTAATTTTAACAATATATACACAATTTTTGTTTATATATATATTGTGACAGAATGGGTTCGAACCCAGTCACAAACACAATTATTAATCAGTGTTTAAACATATATGTAAATATATAATATTTAAATTTTATTACGAGGTGGTGGTTACAAATACACAAATGTGGAAAAGGGACTCTGTCATTTTGAAATGATATATATGTGCATGTGACAAATGTGTGTATGAATGTATTGAGTAGTTGAAAAGAGAGAAATGAGATTTTTGTTTCACATTTAAAAAACTAAAAGCTGCTTGCAGAAATGAAATTTCACTTTCTTTTATGTACAAGAAAAGCTATGATAAAGTTTTCACAAATCAACCAGATCTGGTTAGTCAGTATTTGAAACAGGAAGTGAAATCAAAAGAAACTTCTAGAACAAATGGAGGTGGCTATAAAAGAGAGTCACCCATAATGCATTTTGTCTTGGCCCTGCAGAGTTACAGCTGTGAACAGTGAATCGTGAATCCAGAATATTAAAAGTTTAAATATTTTTCTTATGTAATGGCAGATCCAAAAGAAATGTCAAGGTAAGAACCTACCACATCAGATTCAAACCCCTAATTTCAACCAACTGAAACTAAGCTGAACCTTGTCAACCAATGGACATGAAGATCAGGAACCTTCACATTGAATTACCTGTTATTACCTGTGAGGAATGGAACTCTTTAAAATAAATAAATCTGCTTCTACTAATTCCCCGGGGAAAATTCAGGTAAAGAACTTTAAGTACTGATTATTTCTTTTTTTTTTATGAGAAAGAAATTTATATCATTTATAATAAGTGAAGGTGACAATCAAAGTTAATTTAATGACATTTTCTTAGTCTTGTATAATTGCGGACAAAAATAACGTAATTATTGTCGGAGGTCATGTGAAATAAACTTCTCTTAGTATCGACCTTCACTACTTGATTTATGTGCGATAAATCTATTAGAAAGAATGGTGTATGTGTGTGTATCGAAATGACAGAGTAGTAATTACATTTTTTATAATATTAAATACAGAAAGAAAAGTAGAGTGTTGAATTATTTATTTATTTATTTTTTTATCTAAAAGATCAAAGAATAATATTGATCCTTATAAGGCTTTAATAAAAACTGCTTTGATAATGAAACTCAAAACAAATCTTATTGTGATATTTATTTGTAGATCCATTTATTTTTTTTATGTGTGTTTAAAAAAAAAGAACTCTTACCCCATTCGTAACTACTCCTGGCTGTGATGCCACCCGACCATGAGACTGAACTAGCTGATGGTCAAAATCCCTCTCACGTTATGTAAGATAGTGTTCTTGTTGGTAATATATTCACTTCACGTAATTCTTATATTCATATAAGATTGGCACTTGAAGTCCTTCGGATAACCATAAATACGCATTGGGAATATATTACAAGTATGAGAATGAATTTAGAAGTTTTGAATAACAATATTAAAAGTCAAAACCATTTTAATTAAATATAAATAAGTAGGCATGTATGTTTGCTATATCATAGATATATATTTGGAAGTGTACTCTATCTAGTGAGAGGTATGGATTTTGTTATAATGGCGTTCCAACTAAAGGGCTTCGAAGAGAAGTAGAGGGGAATGGGGAATGTTAGGAGATTTCAGAAATACATTAATAAAGTGAAAAGTTTTATATTTTTATTGAGGATAAGGTTGTTTAGATATATAATTCAAATAAATCATTAGATAAATTGAAGTATGTTATTTTGTTAAGTATATATCTTAAGAAATAACCATTTTGTCATTTCATGGTTGTGCAGTAGGTCAAAGATATGCAATCTGTTATCTTTTGTTTATCTAATTTGACGAGGTTTCGAGAGTTAAAGAGGCTAACAGGAAGGCAGTGCAGTGTGCTGGGATAGGAAAGTGGGTCTGAGGCATTAATCAAAAGTAAAATATAAAAAAGGAATTTTATGAAAACAAAGGTGCAAAATAAAATGGAAAAAAAAGAACAGGAAAATATTTTGGAGTGAAATTTTGAAAAAGCTTGAAAGTTTAGAATGTAGATTCGGAGATATAGAAAAGAGAATGGATAGATTGAAACAGAAAGTTGGAATTAAAGATGAAAATGTTTTGGGGGAATAGGAAGGTGAAAAAACAGATATGGAGAGCAGGGGGTGAACAGAAGCAAGGTGTTCAAATAAATCTCTCAGGAAAACTGGCAGCAATAATAGGTCATGTGATGGGGCAAGGGAATGTGAACCAATTCCTACCTAAAAATACGTACATTTGCAGGTAGGATGGGGAAGCACCTGTTGAGTATCTACATAGCTTGAAAAAATACTTCAATATAAACCCCATGGTGGAAGAAAGTAAAATAATTATCGCATGTGGCAACCTCACAAACAATGCACAGTCATGGTGGGACATGCTCAGTCGAAAACTGGCTACTTTTGAAGAGTATCAAAAAGAAGTGAGAGAGGCCTTTTGGTCCAAGGATAGGCAGAAATTAACGCACTATCAAATCATGCAAGAGAAGTTTAAAGAAGATTGCAATGATAGCTATTCGAAATTTTTTCATAAACTGGTTGGCTAGACTGTGGACATTGGATGCATGCAACCTGACAGAGAGTCATATACTCCGCATTGTAAGACATAGCATTCCCATGAGAGTGGAACAGATGATCTTGGGGGGCAGGGAAAGCATCCATTGGAGAGATGATTAAGTTGTTCAATGCCATTGACATGAGCTCATATGACTATGGTGGGCATCGTGAAGCAGGAAAAGAGGATGAAAGAGGGTGGAGAAGGGGAACGGAGACCTTTCCAAAATGGAGAGAAACACCTGAAGAGACCACCTGAGAAGCTGAACTTCGGACCAGAAAAAGAAGCAGAGGAACACATGAGGCGAATGTTGTACCAAAATGAGCCGTTCGAAATATGCAAAGGTATTTGAAGATTTTTGGTGGAAGGGGTATTGTGACAGAATGGGTTCGAACCCAGTCACAAATAAAATTATTAATCAGTGTTTAAACATATATGTAGATGTAGATATATAATATTTAAATTTTATACACAAATGTGGGGAAGGGACTCTGTCATTTTGAAATGATATATATGTGTGTGTGACAAATGTGTGTATGAATGGATTAAGTAGTTGAAAAAAGAGAAACAAGATTTTTGTTTCACATTTAAAAAACTAAAAGTTGCCCGCAGAAATGAGATTTCACTTTCTTTTATGTACAAGAAAAGCTATGATAAAAGTTTTCACACCTCAACCAGATCTGGTTAGTCAGTATTTGAAACAGGAAGTGAAATCAAAGAAACTTCTAGAACAAATGGAGGTGGTTATAAAAAAGAGTCACCTATAATACATTTTGTCTTGGCCCTGCAGAGTTACAGCTGTGAACAGTCAATTGTGAATCCAAAATATTAAAAGTTTAAATATTTTTCTTACATAATGGCAGATCCAAAAGAAATATCAGGGTAAGAATCTACCATTTCAGATTCAAACCCCTAATTCTAACCAACTGTAGCTGCCTCACCCAATAATATCAAGATGCCTTGGAATAAAATATAATTTCCAAAGTGAAACTAAGCTGAACCTTGTCAATCAATGAACATGAAGATCAGGAACCTTTGCATTGATTTACCTGTTATTATCTGTGAGGAACGGAACTCTTTAAAATAAATGAATCTGCTTCCACTAATTCCCCGGGAAAAATTCAGGTAAAGAACTTTAAGTACTGATTATTTTTATTCTTTTATGCAAAAGAAATTTATATCATTTATAATAAGTGAAGGTGACAATCAAAGTTAATTTAGTGAAATTTTCTTAAAGTCTTGTTTAATTGCAAACAAAAATAATGTAATTATTGTCGAAGGTCACGTGAAATAAACTTTTCTTTGTATCAACCTTCACTACTGATTTATGTGCAATAAATCTATTCGAAAGAATGGCGTATGTTTGTGTATCGAAATGACAGAGTAGTAATTACATTTTTTATAATATTAAATACAGAAAGAAAAGTAGAGAGTTGAATTATTTATTTATTTATTTTTTTATCTAAAAGATCAAAGAATAATATTGATCCTTATAAGGCTTTAATAAAAACTGATTTGATAATAAAACTCAAAACAAATCTTATTGTGATATTTATTTGTAGATCCATTTTTTTTATGTGTGTTTTAAAAAAAAGAACTCTTAACCCCATTCATAACTACTCCCAGCTGTGACACCACTTGACCATAAGACTGAGCAAGCTGATGGTCAAAACCCCTCTCACATTACATAGAATAGTGTTCTTGTTGGTAATTTATTCACTTCGCGTAATTTTTATATTCGTATAAGATTGGCATTTGGAGTTCTTTGAATGACCATAAATATGTGTTAGGAATATATTACAAGTATGAGAACGAATCCAGGAGTTTTGAATAACAATATTTAAGTCAAAACCATTTTAAATAAATATAAATACATAGGCACGTATGTTTGCTATATCGTAGATATTTATTCGGTAGTGTTACTCTATCTAGTGAGATGTATGGATTTTGTTATAATATATATATTTTAATATATGTAACTTCACACATATATATTTTAAACATTTATTTCACACAATATTCTGAAACATATGACCCAAGATATATGAAAATGATTCCCAAGATGCATGCATATTTTGTGTTGAACCATGACTCATTAGTTGTCCCAGATTGCAATCTCTTACACATATCTTTATCACTTGTACAGTATATATATATATATATATATATATATATATATATATATATATATATATATATATATATATATATATATATATATATATATATATATATATATATATATATATATTCTACCAGTCAAAACAATCTCCTCACTCAACACAACTCAAAATCCAAGCAAAAGTACCTCAAATTCAATCATGCTCAAGATACACAGGTCTGGAGCAATCCTGATTTTTAATCTATTTGCCTATTCTTTGAGTCTCTGACCCAATGAACAACAGTCCCAATGATACAGCATAATTATTTAATTTCAAGCCTGGGAACGTAGCAGTAGAGCATAAGATTAACTGATGATAATGATTGAGACAAGAGTATCCCAGGAATTACATTTAGTACAGTTATTTTATTTTATTCTAAACTTCACATGACCACCACTTCTTATGCTTGTGTATGTTTTAAAACAGGCAAAACTCACTATATGTATTGCCACACATAGCAAGCTAGAGTAATCAATGGATTCCAAAAGGCTTGTGCATAAAATCCCCATCTAGTGCATACTCATCCAGTATCCCCAGACTAGTTTCTGGCTTGTGGCCATCATCAGTGAGGAGCCTTAGATCTGAGAGCACTGCACCTAGATCTTAGGATCTAATGCAACCCTCCAGGAGCCATCTTTTATCTCCACTTATCTACAAAACAATGTCTTAAATTGAAAACACCTTAATGTTTTTAATTCAAGTTCATTAGCTTATATAGTCATATGGGTCTGAACTAAGTTCAATACCAATACATTTTGGTGTCTTTGGTTTTTTAATAAGCATAGACACCACTATCCTATTAGGCAGGATTGGTTTTAAGCCAATAAACATCACATGACCACCACTTTTTATGCTTGTGTATAACTGTTTTAAAACAGGCAAAACTTAGCTGGAAGATTGCATTAGATCCTAAGATCTAGGTGCAGTGCTCTCAGATCCAAGGCTCCTCACTGATGATGGCCACAAACCAGAAACTATTGGGGATATTGCATGAGTAGGCACTAGATGGAGATTTTATGCACAAGCCTTCTGGCATCCATTGATTACTCTAGCTTGCTGTGTGTGGCAATACATATAGTGAGTTTTGCCTGTTTTAAAACAGTTATACACAGGCATAAGAAGTGGTGGTCATGTGATGTTTATTGCATACAACCAATCCTGCTTAATAGGATAGTAGTGGCTATGGTTATTAAAGAATCAAAGACACCAAAATGTATGGGTATTGAACTGAGTTTAGACCCATATGACTATATAAGCTAATGGACTTGGATTGAAAACATTAAGGTGTTTTCAATTTAAGACTCATAGTTTTGTAGTTAAGTGGAGATAAAAGGTGGTTGCTGGAGGGTTGCATTAAATCCTAAGATCTAGGTGCAGTGCTCTCAGATCCAAGGCTCCTCACTGATGATGGCCACAAGCCAGAAACTAGTCTGGGGATATTGGATGAGTAGGCACTAGATGTGGATTTTATGCACAAGCCTTTCGGCATTCACTGATTACTCTAGCTTGCTGTGTGTGGCAATACATACAGTGAGTTTTGCCTGTTTTTATTCTAAACTATCAAGTAGAAAATAATAATTGAAAAAAAAAAGCAGGATTTACATGAAATATATATTTAATAAAATATTAAAAAAATGCACATATATGTTACAAAAGGTTTCATGCGTGGGGTGACATTGTCTATTTACAAACCTTGGGGATTTGTTTTTATAAAAACGCCTGACATTAATTATTTGATGGACAGAATTTTATGGAATGTGTTATTATAGCTTGTGAGGAGTTAATATGCTAAATTTAAAGATAAAATGTTGTGGATGCATAAAACAAATATAAAAGATTTGGATGAGATGATTAATGATATAAAGGCTACTTTGTGATTTAGTAGTAAATGATTTTGTGAACAGGCAAAAATATACAATCTTAATCATTTATCTACCTTATGAAAATTATTATATATGTTTTTACTGGCATTGTTTGGAAAAGATGTCTTTGGAACCTATACACAAGGAACAAACAATGTTACATTTATGAGAATAAGTTATACAATCATTAATACAAATTGATTTATGACTACGGGAATTGATAATGATTTTAATTAAATGAAAGCAGTTTAAATCAACATACTGACTAATTAACATTATTGTATTTTATGAAATGAGTCATTATGTTCAATACATCATTGCAACTAACTAAGGGTAGATAGGTGGTGAGCAAACTAATGAGAAGAGTAACAGCACTAGAAAACAATAAAGAAATCTGGCTATCGTGGCAGTTTTGGATATTTTATCACTTTAAAAGAATATTTGAAACTAATTTAGGATTGGTATGTCCATGCATTCTGGTGGAATGATACTGAATTGGAGAGGTTAGGTTTGAATGCCCAGAGCTGGCTGTATGGACTTCTGCAGCACAATCAAAATCTCACACCTCGCATTCCACAGAAAGTAGCGTATACTTTTGATTATGAATGGTTTGGAGAAAGATACATAGGTAGCTTTGGACTTCCAAAGTTCCCACATGACAATGAATTAGAAAAGATAAAATACCATCATAAAAGAAAATGTATGCCAGGAACGTTGTTAAACATGAATATGATCAATAGATATTATTTTAAAGCTTGGAAACAGTTTAACCTCTGCATAATGATCTGTTTTA
Organism: Epiperipatus broadwayi; assembly: GCA_028023455.1. Classification (NCBI taxonomy): domain Eukaryota; kingdom Metazoa; phylum Onychophora; class Udeonychophora; order Euonychophora; family Peripatidae; genus Epiperipatus; species Epiperipatus broadwayi. Next base: position 56,434 of record JAQFVV010013809.1, read on the forward strand.
ATCACGAGTCATTTAACAAATTATAATGAATAATAACTCTTTTACTTATAACATTAAACTAATAAAATTATATTTAATTTTAATTCCCATGTATGTATTAACTGAAAGAATTAGCCCTCCAGGCAACAGCAAAAAGAGATAGTCCTAATTACAAAGTTAGTGATTTTTTAAAAATGAAATTTTAAAAACAAATTCAAAGCAATAAATTTAGCAGTATTCATCCACAGTAAAAGATTTTAATTAAAATCCAAGAATAACAGATTTAAAATGAAACCAAACTAGCGCGATTTCTATTTAAAATAAACAAAACTTTATTGATAGATTTTAGATGAAGCCCTCACTTCTTTCCAAATTAAACAATTATTCTTTTTTTTTCAGACTCATGAGTTTGGGTAGAATTGACATATTAAAGAAAATAAATTATATATATACATAAAACAAAATAAGTTAAATATTTAATGGAGCTGCACAAAGCTATATAACATAATTAAGTGTGAAAGAGCATAGTTAGAATTACATTATACTAGTAGGGGATTACAGAGAGTTTAAGGGCATACTTAACAGATGCGAATTAATGTACAAAGGTTTAACTCCATCTTATTAGAAGATACAAAAGGGATTTATATTAAAGGCAGCTCTACATGGAATGAGGTTAGCTGAAGAATTATTGTGAATGCGCAAAGATAGAGCCACTTCTTCATGAGGTTACCTGAAGAATTATTGTGAATGCGCATAGATAGATCCACTTCTTCATGAGGTTACCTGAAGAATTATTGTGAATGCACAAAGATAGATCCAATTCTTCATGAGGTTACCTAAAGAATTATTGTGAATGCGCAAAGATAGATCCACTTCTTCATGAGATTACCTGAAGAATTATTGTGAATGCACAAAGATAGATCCACTTCTTCATGAGGTTACCTGAAGAATTATTGTGAATGCGCAAAGATAGATCCACTTCTTCATGAGGTTATCTGAAGAATTATTGTGAATGCGCAGAGATAGATCCACTTCTTCATGAGGTTACCTGAAGAATTATTGTGAATGCACAAAGATAGATCCACTTCTTCATGAGGTTACCTGAAGAATTATTGTGAATGTGCAAAGATAGATCCACTTCTTCATGAGGTTACCTGAAGAATTATTGTGAATGTGCAAAGATAGATCCACTTCTTCATGAGGTTACCTGAAGAATTATTGTGAATGTGCAAAGATAGATCCACTTCTTCATGAGGTTACCTGAAGAATTATTGTGAATGTGCAAAGATAGATCCACTTCTTCATGAGGTTACCTGAAGAATTATTGTGAATGTGCAAAGATAGATCCACTTCTTCATGAGGTTACCTGAAGAATTATTGTGAATGTGCAAAGATAGATCCACTTCTTCATGAGGTTACCTGAAGAATTATTGTGAATGTGCAAAGATAGATCCACTTCTTCTAGTGTTTTCAGATTTTCAGGCAGGTGAGGCATGGCAGTCAGCAGTTGGGTCAGCACTCAGTCAGTCATCTTGTCCAGACAGTCAGATGGACAGAACATAGCAGCAACAGGCAGCAGAGTTTTCCGAGAGGTCTGGAGAAAAAGGCTTGCTTCTTCTACTCAAAGATCATGTCATGAAACTTGTCCTGACTTCTTATAGTTGAATTATTCTAGAAAATTTCTGATAATAATACTGAATACTGACTTCTGAATAAAGAATAAGAGTCTTTTGTTCTGTAGGCCATTTTATACCTTATGCATTTTCACTTGCCTGCAGCTATCCCTGTAATTTCTTAAGTTTTTAATTAGTAAAATTTTAAACAGATAAGAGTCGAAACACCTTTAAAATATTTTAGACTCTTTTTTACAGATTTGCAAAAAAGAAATGACAAAAACATTTCTTCTTATTTTAATTAAAATTTTATACTTTTGATTAGCAAAAATAATCTAAAATCAAACAATAGATTACTTCCAATTAACAACAATTCTAAAACTAACTAGAACCTTTTTAACTCCCAAAATATAATTAATAATATATAAAAGAAAAAAATATATAATTTTTCAGCAATAATTACTAACAAGATTATCGCTTTGTTTATATATGTCTATCACACACACTACTGTTTTACTTTACTAAATATTTTTATAGCTTTCTTTAATTATTACAATACAGTGTGTGGATGAAATGGCATATATCTACAGTGTCTGAATTGTGGGCCTCACAGGAGGTTAATATGGATGGTGAAGCATGAAGCTCAATGTGATGATACATCGACTGCTTCAATATATATATATATATATATATATATATATATATATATATATATATATATATATATATATATATATATATATATATATATATAAAAAAGAGAGAGAGAGAGAGAGAGAGAGAGAGAGAGAGAGAGAGAGAGAGAGAGAGAGAGAGAGAGAGAGAGAGAGAGAGAGAGAGAGAGAGAGAGAGAGAGAGAGAGAGAGAGAGAGAGAGAGAGAGAGAGAGAGAGAGAGAGAGAGAGAGAGAGAGAGAGAGAGAGAGAGAGAGAGAGAGAGAGAGAGAGAGAGAGAGAGAGAGAGAGAGAGAGAGAGAGAGAGAGAGAGAGAGAGAGAGAGAGAGAGAGAGAGAGAGAGAGAGAGAGAGAGAGAGAGAGAGAGAGAGAGAGAGAGAGAGAGAGAGAGAGAGAGAGAGAGAGAGAGAGAGAGAGAGAGAGAGAGAGAGAGAGAGAGAGAGAGAGAGAGAGAGAGAGAGAGAGAGAGAGAGAGAGAGAGAGAGAGAGAGAGAGAGAGAGAGAGAGAGAGAGAGAGAGAGAGAGAGAGAGAGAGAGAGAGAGAGAGAGAGAGAGAGAGAGAGAGAGAGAGAGAGAGAGAGAGAGAGAGAGAGAGAGAGAGAGAGAGAGAGAGAGAGAGAGAGAGAGAGAGAGAGAGAGAGAGAGAGAGAGAGAGAGAGAGAGAGAGAGAGAGAGAGAGAGAGAGAGAGAGAGAGAGAGAGAGAGAGAGAGAGAGAGAGAGAGAGAGAGAGAGAGAGAGAGAGAGAGAGAGAGAGAGAGAGAGAGAGAGAGAGAGAGAGAGAGAGAGAGAGAGAGAGAGAGAGAGAGAGAGAGAGAGAGAGAGAGAGAGAGAGAGAGAGAGAGAGAGAGAGAGAGAGAGAGAGAGAGAGAGAGAGAGAGAGAGAGAGAGAGAGAGAGAGAGAGAGAGAGAGAGAGAGAGAGAGAGAGAGAGAGAGAGAGAGAGAGAGAGAGAGAGAGAGAGAGAGAGAGAGAGAGAGAGAGAGAGAGAGAGAGAGAGAGAGAGAGAGAGAGAGAGAGAGAGAGAGAGAGAGAGAGAGAGAGAGAGAGAGAGAGAGAGAGAGAGAGAGAGAGAGAGAGAGAGAGAGAGAGAGAGAGAGAGAGAGAGAGAGAGAGAGAGAGAGAGAGAGAGAGAGAGAGAGAGAGAGAGAGAGAGAGAGAGAGAGAGAGAGAGAGAGAGAGAGAGAGAGAGAGAGAGAGAGAGAGAGAGAGAGAGAGAGAGAGAGAGAGAGAGAGAGAGAGAGAGAGAGAGAGAGAGAGAGAGAGAGAGAGAGAGAGAGAGAGAGAGAGAGAGAGAGAGAGAGAGAGAGAGAGAGAGAGAGAGAGAGAGAGAGAGAGAGAGAGAGAGAGAGAGAGAGAGAGAGAGAGAGAGAGAGAGAGAGAGAGAGAGAGAGAGAGAGAGAGAGAGAGAGAGAGAGAGAGAGAGAGAGAGAGAGAGAGAGAGAGAGAGAGAGAGAGAGAGAGAGAGAGAGAGAGAGAGAGAGAGAGAGAGAGAGAGAGAGAGAGAGAGAGAGAGAGAGAGAGAGAGAGAGAGAGAGAGAGAGAGAGAGAGAGAGAGAGAGAGAGAGAGAGAGAGAGAGAGAGAGAGAGAGAGAGAGAGAGAGAGAGAGAGAGAGAGAGAGAGAGAGAGAGAGAGAGAGAGAGAGAGAGAGAGAGAGAGAGAGAGAGAGAGAGAGAGAGAGAGAGAGAGAGCGAGCGCGCGCGCAAATAATTATTTGACAAGGTTCAAGTTTTTGGCACTCACAACATTGATACAAACCATTTTATAAAAATATATTAATAACTTTCTACTAATCATTTATTAAACTAGAGATTATTTCTAGCCCAAATATACTCCTTAATTCTCAATTAATAATAAGCATAGCTTATAGAGGCATCAACACCTGAGTTACTTTTCCTATGTTGACAGTTTTGATAATTTTTTTTACACTTTTGTGCAAGGTAGGGACTGGATTTTGTTCCATATTAGCACTTTGTGAATGGTTATACCATTCATTGTACTGTAACATATATTCAACAATTATTGTTAACTTATTGCATCTTTCACCACAGTCAATGTTATAACCATCCATTAGTCCAAAAATAAAATCAGCCCATTTCACATAGTTCATGAATTTTTGAAACACCCACATCATTTCTTTTTATCAAATGAATAAGGCTTAGAGTGAGCCCATATTGTAATTTTAAGTACATATACACAATTTTTTATTTATTTATTTTTTAAAATATACTTAATTTTATATATATATTATATTTCAAATATCTATTTCACACAATATCCTGAAACGTATAACCAAAGACGTAAAAAAGATAAATAATTCCTACAATGTGCATTTTATATTGAACCAGCACTCTTCAGTTAGTCTAGATCATATATATATATATATATCCCAAAAATAATAATAATATGAAATCATAATATATCTGTGCTGTTCAAAATCGTGTATTCATTCAACAAGACCAATAATCCAAGCAAAATTACCTTGAATCCAGCCATGCACATGATACATATGTCAGGACAAGTATGAATCCTAATCTATTTGTCTAAACTATTGCCTCTCTGACTAATGGAAAACGTTTGTGATGACACTAGCAGTTTTTAGTTTTATTCCTTCCCAGCTGGAGGTCATGGTTCACATAGAGACTCAAAATAATAAAAGGGTTTATATGAAAAATCAATGATTTAATGGATTCTGACGATTGCAGAATGGTACAGATATGATTTGATCCATTACTAATGGTTTGAACCGTAATAATGATAATTCTTTATGGCAACATTACAAAGAAGTGAATTTAATTAAAAAAATTATTTAAATAAATAGAGTAATTAACCTTAGAGATTGGGAATGATGACAAACTAAGCTTATTTAAAATAACAATATTATAGGAATTTATTAAGGAATTTAGTACAAAATAAGTTAAGTCTTTGTTTATACAACTTGGTTATTTTCATTAATTCATTTTGATGCAGCTTTGACAAATAATGTAAAAGTTTGTTAATTGGTTGGCCAAAAACCAATCAGCAATAAAATATTATTAGCCCTCAAGATATTACAAGTAAATCTGTTTATATATATAAGACATGAAGGATGGGCATTTAAAACACTATTACATTTAAAATCATTTGTATATAATGAGTGTGAGAAGCAAATAGTTCTTAAATAACAATTGACAATTATACAGTCAGATTTAATTAATTACGAAATTTGTTTGTGAAGGACGTGCCATCATGGCAGAGAGCATTTCAGGTTTGCTAAATAAAGATATAAAATGACGAAGAAGGCAATATGCTATTATAGATTACAACAAAAAATAAATGAGGTCTGTTATGAACCTCTGGGTGGCTTTACTAAAAGAAATTCCTGATATGTACAGGTAGATAAGAGAAATGTTGCCCTTCTCTAGCCAAAGCATGTCTCTGAATAATAAAAAAATAGTTTTGATGTGCTGGACTTCCCATACACATCTTAATAGCAATGCCTAAAAAGAACTTTGGTATGAACTATGTCTACTTTGAGGGAGTGGCAAAGATTGGACTGGTCATAAGTTAAATTTTCCAAAGGTCCTGATGAGTAAGTAGCAAAGCAAAATAATAAATGAATGGTTGTAGATATAAAAACATTAATACCTTAGACATATATATATATATATAGTGTATCACTAACAAAATTAATCACTTAATTCCTGATTAAAATAATCAGCTCCCTAACATGATGCAAAGTCACAGAGGCCTTAGGCAATTACTGAATGGATCATAAAACATAATATAGAAAAAGGAAGTCAAGAATTAAATTTTAAAATATAAGTTGTTTTCCACACTTTAAAAATATTTCATTTATCAATAAAGTTATTAAATAGTTTATGAATAATTACAAATAAGACTTTTAATTAACATAGATGGGGCATTGAATATCAAACTCACTTCTGATGAAGTTTGACAATATAAAGCATAATAAATTATATATTGGAATTTTTTACTATTTTGACAAATAAAAATATATATGTATTGTAACGGTATATAAATATGACGTTACATTAATTTAAAATAAAATCTTAAAGTTCACAAATAAAAATAAAATCTATTAAAAAGAAGAAAATTAAATGCTAAAATTAAAATGTTTGTTAAACGTATATATATTCGCACAGATTTAAAACTTTAAAAATATTTTATAAATAAAAGAAAAGTATTTGAACGTATTTTTTTATAAAAAAATACAAGATTTAAATATAAAAATATTTTAATAAAGAAATAACGTAAGTAAAAATAAAAAACAGGTATTAATTAATTCCTGTAATCTGTAGATGGAAATGATTGTTTATTAATTGAAAAGCAAGCTAGCCTTGGGCTCTTGTGTAATTAAAAAGTCAGATGAAATTAGATAAGGAATAAAGAATTAGCTTGTCCAACATAAAAGCAGCAAATAAAGGTCTGACCATAATGAAAAAATGGAACAGTGATATTTTTTGTTCATGGAATCCATAGGAGGGATTTTATAAAAGAGAAATATTCAGTTTCCTGACAGTTTTCGGGTTTGTTTTTAGTGGTCGTGATAGGACGCACATATCACACACTCTCTCTCTATTTTTAAAAATGAACTGGATCAGATACCAAAATGAACCAATAATGCTATCTCCGAACATCTGATAAGTTTTCAGATAAAGACTCTGTGGAAATTTACATCAAGAGCAGGATTCTTCTACTGTAAGCTATTGACATGAACTCTAAAATTTAAAAATAATTAAGAACTTTCTATTCAAGCTTATGAACTTATCTGACTTTAAGTTTTAAATCACTGATAATGTTTAATTTTATATGTTTTGCTTTTGATAAAATCATTTCATTTTTTTTTCTTATTGTATAAATTTTAAATGAGGAATTTTAAGGTATAGACGTTGCATGGATTCATTAACAGTTAATTGTGTTGTTGTTCTTCATATTCAATTGGAATATATAGGTCATGGGGTCATTGCGGCATCTTATGTTGTATGCTACAGGGCTTCTTGTATTCCCTCTGCAATTGACGTTATCGATGACTTTGTATTTTGATCGGTTATGTTTATTCTGGAATGTTTTAACCATGGAATCTATGCAGCCGATCTATACTCGACATTATAAAACAAATTGTATAAAATTCATCTGTGTGAATGTATCTAAAGGTTAAATTCTAAGTCAGGTGTGAATGGCTTTATGATTTGTAAAGTTATATATAGTTTAAGGAAGGTAATTCTAGGTTAGTTCGTTTCGTAGTTGAATTTAGCCCAATGGATTGGATATATTTGTGTAATTAGTAGATGTAGTATGAGATCTGCTACAGGCAGGATTGCATATATATGCCACACTCTTTCGGTTTGCCTATGGATGGGTTTGTAAGTTGGGCAAAGGACCACAGTCCATTCCTATGGAGTTTTTTGTTTACTGTTCTACTCGCCAACAGATGTAGCATTCCTGTTAAGTGAGGAGACAATGTCTTCTAACTCTTGCTTACTGTTCAGATGCACATTCCTGACAGTATAGTATTTTGTGTTGTCATATTTTCATGTTAAGCATTGAACACCACATAAATGTATCAGAGGGATTGGCTGCCGTTTGATCACAAGTAACTCTTGGACTAAGATGAAACAGAAAAATATTTTCTCGTCAAATGCAGATCTACAATTATTCATACTGACCACTAAATAAATATTAAACTCATAATTGCACCTTATTTAAATGTAAAATTAAAGATTAATATAAAAATCTAAAAATGTTAAACTTATTCCTCAAATTAGAATGATTTTATATGTGCGTAAATAAATATTTTTATGTGTTAATTTCTGGCAGTGGCTTTTATTTTTTATATTTAAGATATAAAGTTATATTTTATAATCTCTGCTGTTCCACTGAGCTAGTGACTTGGCTAACAATCTGAATATTTAAATAAAGTGGAATCTAACAGCTCGACCAGCTTACTTTATAAATTTTTCTTAGGCTCAAATGCCTAGATGGTGCCCCAGAAAGCGGATTGCAGTTAGATTCGATTCCACTTTCTGTTCAATCACATAGTATGTGAAACATATACTGACAAAATGCTATAATAGATTTTACTTCAATTGATCACTAAAATTCTTTATTCTTTCAGAAATAATTACAGGCTATTTTAAATTGGAGGCAATAGTAAGATACTTAAAATAATTTCAATCATTCAAAATAAATTTATATATGATGTACAAAACTGAACGGTTTATTAATTAATTTACAGGAAGTAAGTCTCCTGTAATGGTTGTGACTGGAAAATAAGAGGGAAGGAGAATTTAAAGTTAATAGCTCAAAGAATTTTGGACTCTGGAAATTTCAGTAAATTAAACATTCTAGATAAACCAACAAAATTAATTTAATTTGCCGATCAAAGTAATGTAAGATTTTATAAGAATTGATATTTTAAATTTAATAAAATTAAAAGACGCATTTTAAACTAAGCTGTATAAACTCTACACAAATTTATAAAATATAAATTAGTATTGATTTGGAAAACAAGTAAAATCGAATCAATGGCTTGCTATGGCAAATTGACGCTACTCTCAGAATCAATCAGTACGCATTCCATGCACTTGGAAACAGACATTTATACAAATGATTATTTGCAGGCTTCCTTGACACGGACAGTCTCTGGCTAGATGTTTAAGCACTGGAAAGGCATGGATGAGTTGGTGGGAACAGACCTCTGAGAATTTCCCTCTTGTCTTAGCCTCAGTTTCCCATCTCTATGCGGATATCCAGGTTTCCTCTCCCCGGATCGAACCCGTAATTGTGAGTACTTATATCCACGCCCGTAAGTACCTCGGCCATTCCTTCTATCGACGTCTTTCCCGTTCCCAACATGATCTGTTCGACCCTCATTGGCATATTTTGCCTTATGATCCTAATGATCCCAACCTCTGTCAACCTACAAGCGTTTAACGTTCGGAGTTGCGCCACCTGGCGATGGAAGAACTGCGTGAAACTTTCTCGTTTCTCTTCCGTGTATTTCTCCTGCATAATTCGATAACGTACCATCTCCTGCCGATCCTCCGACCAAAAGACTTCCGTTAGTTCCTTCTGATATCTTTGAAATGTGGTCGGAGGTTTGAACAGTGAGTCCCACCATGATTGTGCGTGTCCTGTGAGATTGCTACAGGCAACAGCCAGTTTGCTGTTTTCATCCATGGGGTTCACTTGGTAATATCTCGTCAGGCTCTTTAAATGTTCAGTTGGCGCCTCCCCCCACTTCCCTGAGAAAGGTCGGATTCTCACCAATGAGTTAACGTGGCCCGGCGCAGGCGCATCATGTCCACCCACTCTCTTCTTTATTAGGTGCTAGTCTTGCCTCTTTTACTCCTGGCTTTCCCATCCCCTCTTCAGCCTCGCCCTGCTCGCTCGTCACACTCCCTTTTCTTCCCTCCATTTCGTCTTCTATTTTCTTCAATCGTGTCTCAATATCTTCTAGTTTCTTCATAATTCCTTCCATCATTCTCATCATCTCTCCCTTTTCTTCCCCTCCCTCGTCCGTTTTTCCCTTAGACCGAGTTTCCATGGTTGGCTATCGCTAGTGTTAATTACTTCTATGCTAGCTTATCTTGACAGGCTCTGACTACCTCACCCCCCCCATCCAGTGCTGTTGCTTTCTGTCCTTTTACTCTATAGTGCTCCGCTTCCATGTGCTGTTACCTCGTATTTCCCATTCTTTTATTATCGCACCTCCAACCAAGAGAAAAAAAAAAATTTATAACTGCGCACGAGTTCGCGTATAATTTATATGTCTCTATTTAGACCTCTGAAAACCATTAGGGTTAGCGGTAGTTTTTATTAATAACTCGGATAACATACGCGACTATATATATATCCATTTCCAGCATATTAATACGGCTCAGTGTTATTGCTCTAACATGTCTATATTCCATTCGTCTTTTCCCTTTTTTTTTCTTTTTAACAAAAAAAAATTTTACAATAATAAAAAAAAAATCTACGCTGGGAAAAAAAATTTTAAATCATTCGCCGTTTTTCTTTTCTTTAACCTCGTAAAATGCGTGAAAGTATCGGAGTTTTGCTCAATATCCCGACTTCGTGTCAAATCCACTGGTCGTTGCGCCCTCTTTTATTTGAACCTTCTACTATCTTCCTATTCCCCCTCGCTCTCCAGAGGCCCCACAGTTGCGGCGTCCAGTTATAACGAACCGCTTTGCCCGCTGAAGGGTCGTATTAATAAATTCATAGGATTGGCTCTAGTTAACCTAAGATTTAACCTTATAGATATATGAATTCATTTTTTATCTCTGCATGATTCCCGGGCATATTTATGGATAGCGTGTTTGCTTCCAAGCGCCAAACCTATTTGCAATGAGCAAATAAGAATTACACCGCGGGAATTCATTAATGCAGAATAAACCCCGATAGCGACTCAATAAATATTTGCTGCCGCTTTACCTTTCGCGGTAAATAAGAAAAAAAAGGGGTGGTGTTCATTAGCCTAGCTCATCTCAGGGAGTGGTGGTCAGTAGACCGTGGACGGGAATTAGGGATTCCAACACTACTGTCTCTAACTGGGAGTGGATTAATATCCGTAATCAACTGTATGTTTGATAACTAACTCGATTTAAAAATCCAACCTTATCGATTAGTTTTCCCTGCGCAGAATGAAGTTCTCGACTAGTTTCGGAGGAGTGCGCTCGCTACCCTATACTAAAGTTTTATAAGCTGGTTCTTCGAGGTATAGTATACGTTTTACCTTAATTATGATATTTTAGCCCTAACTATGAACTTGATTGACATACTATAAATACAAAGCGAAAGAAAAATATTCCAAAGATATTTTTAATGTAAAACAATTTATTATACAACAAAAGAAAATATTAAAATTCATTTAGTTAACCCCCCCCCCCCATTATTTACAACTCGTGTTTCATTGAATGTTATAGCATACGCATACATGTACGGATTAAATAAATTATTCTTTGGATTTTAATAGGCCCCATAAAACACATTAATATTGTTCGTCTATTAAACTGCCTCCACGGACTTTGTAGTTGGTATATTTTATTAAAACAGGTTTTAATCATAGAAAATTAAATTATTCCAAAGTTCCAATGGATGACACAATCCGTTTAACACTCGGATTGTGTGGTAATAGCAATTCAATAGGCAATTGATAAAGTTCACGTTACCTCAATATTCCAAAAGCATGGGTTACGATGATAAAGGCTCTATAACCGGATGATCTCGTGGTTCATTTCTTCGTAGCGATCACTATTCTTTGCCGACGATAACCGGAATTCGGCGTTCATTGATTTTCTTCCTTGCAGCACCTTCTGGACTGTGGGGCAGGCCTTCATCGCCTGTCAAGTTGAGGTTTTTACCCCACTCGATGCATGATACACTTTTACTCTGATTACTTTCTGGACCCGTGCAAGAAGACTCTTATCCCCTCTCTATTTTCTTTTATATCCTTTTTCTTCTCGTCCTTTCTCATCCATTTTCGGGATCCCCTCCGGCGAAATCCCTGGTTGCATCATCCCAATAGACCATGACTGCGTCATTGCGGTCGCCATCGCATCAAAATACATTCGCATTTCAGACGGATCTCGTTTTGTTCCAATTTGCCATCCACTCGAAGTATATCAATCACGCACATATATATATTCGCATACCACAAACACCCCAACAAAACACGAGTTCTACGATGTTTTTTTTTTTTTCTTTTCTTTTAAAGTCTAACAACTACCTCTAAATAAATATATGGATGATATACGGTTGATATTGAAATATTCCCATCACCATTAAATATTAATATTTCCGATTATTAGTAACTTTATTAGCTAATAGTATTAGTGATATATATATACCCCTTTTCTCTTGTAACTTTAGGCGGACCATTGCTCTCCTCAGTCCGCACCTTGTTACACCACTATCTTATTTTTGTAAAAATACTTTATCCATTCAATTACATATCATTTCAGATATGACAACATTAAACTATGACCAATTGCTTCTGCTTTTACAAGAATGTTATTCATTTAAATGTTTTGAATTAATTAAAAACTTATAATCATGCTTTAATCATTGAAAAATTTCATTGTAATTATTTTTTCTTAATTACTAAAAATATGCTCCTTTATTATATTTATATTTTTAGAGAGATAAAGAGAAAAAAATATCAACATTAATTAATAAAAAATGCAATCTTTAACAATAATTTTGAACCAAATTTTTTATTCTTTTCTTTTACAAACTGATACAAATTAATTATAATTTTAATTATTTAACTCTCTTATTATTTATTAAAAATTAAAAACTAATTGATAAATAAAATTACTGAAGATAAAAAAATATTTATTTTATTTTTTCTTTATACTTTTCTCTCTTATTTACAACTAACTTTAATAAACATTAACTATTTATATTTTTATTATTTAAAAATTTCTGGAATTTATCATATTATCATTTAGTAAATTGTTTTGTTTTAATAAGTTTAATCATTGCTATTTTAAAAAAAATTAAAAAAAATATGTTTCTGAATTTTTCTACTCCAAATACTGAAGCAGATAGATCTGTAAGCCATATCCATGCTTCACGTCTTTCTAATTTACTAGACAAGAATCAAATCTGATCCACGCATGTTACGATGTTTACAAAATTTTCCGTCTGCCATTTAATCTACATTTAAATTTTAGGCCAGTAAATAAATTATTAAAGTATAAATTTTCTATTAAAATGTTTTATTATAAATATTAGAGGGGCCTATATATATATTGTAGGAGTATACATACTCATACATACATGTAATCAATATGTGTATGTTATATTTGCATTATTATTATAATTATGAAAATATATATATAACTTGTTAAGTTACTATTTTCATTCTTTAAAATGAAAAAAGACGTTGTTGACAAAAGACTGTTGACAAGGTGATAAATGACCTCTGGGTTCACAGTTTATCGAATTAAAGAAAATGAAAATTAACTTAGTGTTTTAATATCTAATTGCTATTGCAACAATGTAGAATGTGTATGCTTCAGAAAGCTGATGGAGCAAGATATTATATAATAATTCTTTTTTTTTGTAAAAAGACTAAGGATTCTATTTTTGTCAGCTATATCCTCATAAAAACTTCTACTATATTTGATTTCAAAGAACAGTGTAAGTTGAAGTTTATATTTTGAACAATTTAATACTCATTAGAAGAAATTTCTAATATTTGTTCAAAGAAAGTAATCTAAATATATTTTTGTGTTCTATAAAAACTGTTTGAATTGCATGTTTTAAAATCTGAATGGCGTTTTAAAAAAGAACATGTTTATAAAAACTTCATTCAAATTTAATGTACTTTACATTATAAAGAAAATGCCAAGCGGGTAGAACACAAATTTATCACGGGATAGATAAAATGCACTTGCCTAATGAAGTATATATGTGTGAATAACATCGTTTGCTGAATGCCTTAAAATTATAAAGAAATTAGCTCTTCAAAATGGAATTACGAATGCCTTAAAATTATAAAAAGATTACATCTTCAAGATAGAGTTATGATTATTAATAAAGGAATGGTGTATTAAAAAGATAAATATAAAGAGGAAACTAGATGTCAACTTAGGATATCCTAATATTATTCTCTTTGATGTTTAATAATGAAGGAATAAAAAAACTGCGTCTTCGAAGGATTTTCATTCGCGAGGAACATTAACTTTTATAAATACCATTTAAGATTTTTGAAAATTATAATTGAGAAAAGTTAATTTCATTTTCTTTATAATCGTATTCATTTTATTAAAAATATGAATAATAAGAGAGAATTAATAATTTAGAATATTTTTGTTTTTATTTATGATTAATAAAGATTTAAATATCAGTTAAGAAATGTTAATATGGGAAAGGGATAATGTGAACTTGAGGTAAGAGATTAAATTATTTTTAAATCCACATATTATTATTTTCAATGACATGACACTACATTGTTTATAGTAAACGAAATAGTCTAATAACAGTAATGTATGATAAATGAATAAATGATTAACATTGTTGTGAAGTATATATTTTTATATTAATAAATATAACTTACTGACAATCATTTTAACGAATGAAGGTATTATATACAAATGATTGGATTATTATTTGTATTAGCTAATTATTGTAAAATAGTGTTAATATGAATGTCTAAATATTTGAATACTTATATTTTATATACATTGTAAAATCACATAGTGTTATAGGTTTAGAAAATATATCTACCGTAAGTAAAGAGAATATTTACATTTTTAATATAAGGAGGAATAGATATATAAATATTTTTTTATATATTGTAAAATTTAAATTATTTAATTGTTAAATAAATAATTATGTTTTTTAGAATAAATTAAATGAAGTCTTCAATTTTGTTTTATTTAATTTAAAGCGTTAGTGAGATTCGTTGTTAATATTACTTTAAAATATTGATAGGAACCCCTGAAGAGAGTAAATTGTTAAGTTAATTAAGGTGAAAATTGATTTGATGTGCTTTAGATATAATAACTTTTATTAATAATACATTATTTATTAGGAACAAATATAGTTTTATATCAAAATTAAATCACATCATTTGTGGCATCCTATATGAAGACCTTAAATCTGACTATAGTGAGATGCTACTGCCTTAACTTATCTTGTTGAGAGGGTGCATACCGTTACAATATATATATATGCAAATACATATATATATATATAGAATTACAGATGGAAACTGTTATAAAAATCAATATATAAATTTTTAATATGATATTTTATTAAGTATTTTATTCTGGAGATTTGCTTTCACGATAAACCCCATTAACATTCCATAGCATTTAAACAAAAGAAAATCCATTAACAAAATGGTAATGGATTTTCTAATTAAAGTAAAAATTAAAATAGAAAAGATAGTTTGAAATATAAATTCTGAAAATCTACATTTAATTAAAAATAGCTTTGAAACAATTAAATCATTGGGTTTACCAAGAAAGTTGATTTCAAGAATACAATACCAATATA
>JAQFVV010013810.1:0-71683 GCA_028023455.1 Epiperipatus broadwayi
AAACTGCTAACGCTTATTTGGGGCTGTACCGTGTATTATTTTCCATTAAACACCGATATTTTGATGGACTAGCATCCGCCATTATCAAGGTTAACTTTAACAGAAAATTCACTCATACAAACAGATATTTTAATTTTAATTCTCATCATCAATCTGCACAATTTTTTTCTGTAGCTAAAAAAGATCACAATTTTTTTTCTGTAGCTAAAAATTTTTTCACTAGAGCTTATAATTTATCTGATAATGAATATCTTTCTCAAGAAATAGAGCTTACAAAAAGTATTCTGCTTTCTAATAATTATGATAAAAACATCATATGTAAGGCTTTATATAACATTAATACTAAAAAGAAAAAAGAGGATAGATTTGACAATTCCTCTTTTAATAGAGTAATTTTACCTTACATTAAAGGGATTACTGATAAAATCAGTAGAAGACTATCTTGTTTTAATATAAAGACTACTTTTTCTACTGTCAAAAAAATTGGTGATTTTTTGTATAAAGCTAAAGACAGAATATTTTTGGAACACCAAGGAGTTTATGAAATTCAATGTTTTAAGTGCTCAAGAGGATATGTGGGTCAGTGTAATGGACAAATTAATGTTAGAATTAAGGAACATAGAAATGCTTTTTATCAAAAAATTAGCACATCAGTTTTTACTTCCCATTATTTAGAAACTGGTCACAAACCTAATTTTAACAATACAAAAATACTTGCTAATTTGGAAAGATATGATTTAAGAACAATGAGAGAGTCAATTGAAATATTAAGGAGATCTACTGGTTTAAATAGGGCTGATGAAGAACAACATATTCTATCTATGTGTAAACCTCTCATTTTATCTAATATTAACTTAAAATTAATAGATGAAAATACTGAGGGAAATAAATATTTTGATAAGCCTCATATTGTGAATGCTGAACTTGAATCTCATTTCTCATCTCACATACAGTCACAATATTTTTTAAGATCTAACGGTTTTTCTTTCAAAAGATAACCTTGATAATGGCGGATGCTAGTCTGTCAAAATATTGGTGTTTAATGAAAAATAATACACATCACATCCCAAAAAATTATAATTTATATATATTATTAAAGTCAAATTATCTTTAGATAAAAAATGGCTTTACTTATTACTACCAAATAATATAATTAAATTGAATCTGACTTTGCAAAATTTAATTTTTATTTTTGTAGCCTTAAGACAAACTAAAGTATATGACTTTAGAAAAACTATTTTTATCATAATTATTCTTAAATTAAATTTAAGCATCATCAAAAAAAAAAAAATAGCTATAAATTTATTTTAGAAAAAAAAAATACTTTTTATGTTAGTTAGAATATCTAATATTTTCTTTTTGTTTCCACAGATGCAAATTTAAAAACATGCAATATACAAATTAAAAGTATTTTATTTATAAAATAAAAACAATTTAAACATAAACAAAAATAATTTTGAAACAATAAAACTATTTACAATTTAAACTTTGAACTATAAAGTTTAGTTTGCTTATAATTTCTATCAGGTAGTAATAAAAATGAAAACTAAAATATATAAGTTATTTTTTTGCTTAAAATTAATTTTCCATGAATCTTTTGATATACTATTTAACTGCTATATAAGTTATTCATGACCAGAATATTCCAATATCAATATCACTCTGAGATATTGCAGTGTTTTAAAAACAACGTTAACGAAATTTCACTATAATCAGCATTATTTTTACAAAGTAAAGATAATTTCTACTTATTTTATTAGAACAAACTACACTAATATAATAAATTATAATAAACCAATAATACTATCATTAAACTGGCAATCACATAAATCAAATATTGAATGTATTCAGTATGACATCTATTAGAAAGGTAAAATTATATCCAAGTAAAACATAAAAACAATTGTTTTGTTTGTGATCATTGCATAATTTGTGATCTATTTAAGTGCTTAGATACAAAAGGTTGAATTTAATTTTTTAACTGAAGGTAATTTGATTTTAATAAGAGATTTTATGCTGGTTCATTTAAGCATTATTTCATGATTGATTTATATAATTTCAGACTAATAATAACATGTTAGGTTTAGTCTCTTATACAGGAACAACAAAAAACAAATAAGGCATTACCCATCTAAATTTTCAATTGCTTAGTAGTGAGAGTTTAAACAGTTTTCATCTTTTCTATATCTTTAAGTGAAGAATAGTCAGATAATTATTTACCACTATATTGAATGATGAGCTGGAATGGATTTGAGTCTGGTCCTTGAAGGTTAAAAAAATAAGCTTATTAGCCGCCTGAAAATATTTTAGATTATACTGTGTTAGCATTTAAAGGCAGATCATATGGATATTAAGTTTAAAAATCAAAGTTATAGTAAAAAAACACACAGACAGATTATGTTGACTTTACATGCTAATTTAATGTGTTTTACACATGCATATATATATGGATTAAAAGTTTGTTTTATATTACTGTGTTTGTTTTATTATTTGAATATTAAATTATATATATACTTCTAAACATAGTAATATATAAATATTAATGTTATAACGTAATCTTTTGCCATGTTTATTATCAGCGAAAAATAGTTTTTATTTATTTTATTTTTGCCATATCAAAAAAATTTAAAATATTACATATTTCCTATATTTTGCAGAACATATACGGGAAGCAGATTCATAAAAAAGTACAATAAATATAATTAACTGTTGCCGCTATTGTTTGTTAATATTGTTTTTAACTGTTTATTTAAATAATAAATGATTGTTTCCAGAAGATATTTCTGCTTAAATAATAAATTTTGACATGTCCGTTTAATTTGTATTATTTGATAAATATATATATATCAAAATCCAAAAGTTTGTGTTGAGAAGATGCGTAAAATCATCGTATATATATATACGTACTCCCTATAATCATATTTAATCTTTTCCAATAAATTATAATTATTACCAAAGCTATGAATTAAGTGATAAGTATATTAGGAAGAAATGGTAGTGCATCTTGAACAATAACAGCAATTTGTTTGGTTGCAATAATAACGTCTCTCTTATGATCTTTTATTTTACTTAAACAATATGTATATATAAATATATAATAATTTTTTGCATATATATATATATAACGAAACTTAAATACACTCCAAACAACGGTAAACAATTTATAATATTATATAAATAAAAACTCATAAAGAAATATTTTCGATTATATTCATAATCATTTTCAACTCAACTTTCAAAATGGAATCATCAATTACCAACCGGAAACACATGTCGATTTAAATATCCCACAAAAATGGTGGCACAGTTATGCAGTTTTGTTTTGTCATATTATGAAGAAAAGATTTTAAACAAATTTATATTTATGGGAAATATTAAAATATATATGAGATATGTGGATAATGTTTTTATATGTGCTTCTTCAGAAATGATTGATAAAATTTTTGATGAATATAATAAATTAAAAGGTCTTATTTGGACTATGGAGAAAGAATATAATAATAGTATTAAATATTTAGATTTGATAATTTCAAGGAACAATAATATGATTGATTATAAATTATTTATTAAACCTATTGAAACCAGAGGGTATATTCCATATTTATCTAAAGTGCCACATAATTATAAAATGGCTGGTTATAGGTCTTTTTTACATAGAAATACTATTTTGTGTAAATATGCATGTGATAAAAAGAAAAATATTGAAAATTATGTGAGTTATTAAGTGTAGGTTATAATGTAAAAGAAATTCATCAAGTGGTTTGTCAATTTAGTAAGAAAATTAATAGAAATACTGGTGATGAAGAAATTAAGAGTAAGAAGTGGATTTTTTTGCCTTTTGTAATCATAAGCAAGTAAAATTTATAAAAAAAGTTTATAATAGTATATATAATGTTTCATTTTATGGGTCAGGTAATTTAAATAGAATGGTTAATAATTCAAAAGATAAGTTAGAAAAAAATAACATGAGTAATATAATTTATAGAATTTTTTGTGGGTGTAACTTATCATATGTAGGGGAATCTAGATGTAATATGGAGAAAAGAGTTAAAGAACATAAATTGTTGGATAAAAGAGTTTAGAAAAATGTACAGATATGTAATGATAATAATGAAGTCAAGTTATATACTGAATCTATTTTTTATGATCATGATGGGAATTGTAATTTTAGGTTTAATTTTGATATAAATAAAATAAAAAAATTAGGCCAAGACAGAGATAATGGAAAAAGAAAAATTAAAGAGGCAGTTTTTATTAGTAGGTATAAAAATACGATAATAAACAGGCAGTCAGCAAATGTTAGAATTAATGAATTGTGGGATATTTAAATCGACATGTGTTTCCAGTTGGTAATTGATGATTCCATTTTGAAAGTTGAGTTGAAAATGATTATGAATATAATTGAAAATATTTCTTTATGAGTTTTTATTTATATAATATTATAAATTGTTTACCGTTGTTTGGAATATATTTAAGTTTCGTTATTGTATTATTAATATTAGCAGACATTTATTTTGTTATATATATATATATATATATATATATATATATATATATATATATATATATATATGCTTTACGAAGTATATAATATTTAAAATAAATGCATGGCATTAAACTCAGCAAATATAATAAAGCATTATTTTAAACATTATATACTTTTTTAAAGCATAGATGCATACATATTAACAAAGTTTATCATAAGTATTATATGTATAGCTTATTTTTTGTCAATAACTATAACCATGAGTTTGAATGTGGGCTGTGTAAAAAGGCTTAGAATTATTTTCTCAAGATGGCTATTAGACTTAGTTAAAATAAAAAAAAACAATGACAGATAATCGAGTGAAAACCATTAACCACTCCTCTTTTGTATGATTACTAATTAATACTTTATCTTTCACCGTTCATATTTGTAGCGTTGTTGGAGAGATATTTTTTCCATTGTAGTGCGTTATTTAAAGGCTATTTTAGCCACATATACATATAATCACACATACATATGCAGAAATATATATTATTCTTTACACAACATTTTATAAATGCTTGTAGATTTTAATAAAACTTTCTGGCAATCTAACATTATAAAGTACGTCAGATATTTTATTAAAAAATATGAAAATTGATATATTATACATTAACGAATATTTTAATTTTATTAGAAATGTTTTTGTTATGCAATGAAACTCGTATATATATATATATATATATATATATATAAAATAGAAATTTAATGCCATAGAAATATGTAATAGAGAAATAAATAATAATGGACTGACAAAGTGAAATTTAATATAAATTTGTTTATAAATCTGCTAAGTTAACTTTCGACACTAAGTGTCTGGTGGATATTTTAATTTGATTAGTAACGTTTTTGTTATGTAATGAAACTCTTCTACATATATATATATATATATATATATATATATATATATATATATATATATATATATATATATATATATATATATATATATATATATATATATATATATTGTGCCATTACAATTTAGTCACTAGCTAAATTTATAGTAATGTGCATGCAGAAAAGGTAAACCAAAAATCATCATCACATTTTTATATAACCATAAACGAAGTTGTAGGGCATCCAAGTTTAAACCCTACAAGGTCCAGTTCTAAAAGCTTTAGATAGAAAGAGAATGGGTCAACAATTATATGCTTTATTTGTTTGTGTGTTGATAGAAAGGTAATACACACATTTAAACTATTTAATATTTAAATTTTCTGTTAAAAAGCAAAATCTTCCATTTTATTATAAATAAAGTACCAAGAAGGGATTCAAACCCGGTACATGTGAAAGGTTATCAGATATAACCGTGTCTAGATTCAGATAATCTAGTGGCGCCCTGCTAGACCATATTCACTTATTATTTGTTTAAAACATGCACTTAAAATCAAACCAAGAAATGAAAGTGGATAAAACCTACTGCCTGTATACCTGAGTTATATTTTATTGAATTACTAGTGTACTCACTTCACGTGATTACCATATACCTGAGTTATAATACTTGTTATTAATAATTTGCTCATAATTTGCTTATAATTATTGAGATAGTGTTTACTTGAGAAATCCAAGTTATTTTAAATATATATGATCATTCTATGGAATACCTTTCTACTCAGGTATGGTAATATCTTTTGAACGACCTTTTAATTATGTTACAATGGACACCCAACTGGGGCCCGATATTTTGCCATATACCTGAAAAAGAGAGTCTATAGAATGATGGGAGATGTGTGGTTAAAAATAGAGAAATTTTTTTTAGTAAAATTTTTTTTTTCAGTAAAAATTTTTTTTGTCTTACAAAATTTTCTTGGCCAAACAGTCTTATTTTAGATGATGATGTTTAATATGATTTAATTATTCATTGATGATGATAAAATGGGTACAGCCATAAAACAGCTTAGTTTTGTTTTATCAATTTTCAAAATAGAGATGAATATCACAACTTAAGACAAAGGTGAAATAAATAATAGATTTTTTTGTGGAACATTAAAATGATTTATTGCCAGATAGGATAGGCACAGTAATAGTGTTGAATTATGGAATAGTAGTCTCATGTGTGTTTGGGGAGTTCATTTTGTAAAAAAGTCTATGATTTTAGAGGTTTGATTGGATGGTTGATCGTTGGAGTTTGGTTGGTTAGATTGCAGTTTTGATGATGATTGAAGAGTTTTGTCATTGCCTTGAGAATGCTATGTATTTCGTGTAACTTATGAATGATCAAACCCATTCACTGCTCCAACCCAATTTATATGTTATCTTTATTTTATCATGAAGCAGTTAACAGCAGACCTGCCATGATACCAGCCTATAAGTCTCCAAGAGAGAGAGCACGGCATAGTTTTCCAATCAAATTTATATGTTATTCTTATTTTATCAGGAAGCAGTTAACAGCAGACTTGCCATGATATCAGCCTATAAGTCTCCAAGACAGAGAGCAAGGCTTAGTTTTCAGTAATCTATAATAAGCAGGGCATTCCTTGATACTTGCCACATAAGACTCCAAGAGAGAGAGCAAGGCATTGTTTATCTACTTTAGCCCCTAAGACTTAAAAATACATCTTTTATTGCAACAGAGTTTGCTTCATTCAATCAAGGGTTGTGGTAGTTAATAGTGATCGAATTGGGATGATCTTCTGAGTGCTCGTGATGCATTGTGTGATTATAGTGCTGTGACTGAATTCTTTTATTTATCTCAAGATTGTGAACTGCTAGTCATTCTGTGGACTGTCAATATCTGTCGGATTTCTGGGAGAATGGATGAATGTATAATTTGGGCTATTACAGACAGACATGCACTATAGATTATTGTTGTGTAGTTCATTAAATAAGGATATTAAATTTTTTTTTGTTGTATTTGTAATGCATAATAAGGTGAAAATCAAATCAGTCAGTTGGTCAGAATAGGTGTCAGACAGGGAGAAGATGTGTGGATTTTTGATGGTCAGGGAAGTACAGATGGGATATATATAGTTTTATAACATGAGTGAACTAAATTATAGTATGGAAGAGGTTATGGAAGAGGAAGGTGCCCCAATACCAGGAATCAGTGATTGTTTTCATACTGAAAGAGAGGAAGTAGAGGAAGATGCCTTTAATATTAGTAGCAATAATACGGCCTCAAGTACAGAAATGGTAGATAGGGAGCCAGAAGTGGGCCAGGCTCAGATAGCAAAGATGGCACCATCAGACATGGACAAAATAATGCAGATGTTTAAAAGTATGCTAGGAGATAATAGAATCTGGAGAGAAAGTTTAAGAGATGATAAAAAAGGCATAGAAAGTGTAGAAAGTTTAAAAAAAGAGGTTAAGAGGAGTGAAGATGAATTAAAAGAAAATATCAATAGCTCTGTTGAAAACAACAATAAAATTCCTATAGCTTTGGGAAATAAAATAGAGAAACATGGGAAGGGAGCCTCAATTCCTGGAGTTAATAATCTTTATAAAGAAGAGGATGGAGAGGTTGTAATGGGATTAGAAGTTACCGTAAAAGTAAAGGGGATAATAACAAGTACTGAAGAGTTTCAGATTTGAATAAAGAAGGAAGCACTATCAGGTATAAAATTGACCAGACTGATGAAAGATTGTATGTATCAAAACATACAAGAAGATTATAACAAATCCAAAAGAAATAAGGAAAGTCTGGAACAAAAGGTTTGTCATTCTGTGAAAAAATGGATAGAAATTCTAAGAGAGGATAGCAAAAAGAGTGCAGAAAGTATAATAGAAGGTAGTCAAAGATTAGAAGATAATGCTGAAACCTCTTTAAAAGATAGAGCAGGAGAGATGGGTGAATATGTTATACTTGTAAAACGGAAAGGTAGTCAGAGCTTACCAGTTTTAAAAGATAATCTGGATAGTCCGACCACTGATAATAAAGAAAATAATGTAAAGTTAGATACACTGATAGAGAATAGGCTCCAAGAAGTAGAAAGGCCAATAGTAGCCATAGTACCAAATCTCCCAGTAAAGAAAGTAAATGAGTTGATGACCAAAGAGCAGATTGGGATAGATCATGAAGTGAAAAGAAGGAAAAGAGAGTTGGAGGAAAAACTTCATGCATCCGATAAGATGATTGATTTAAGAGAGGCAATAAGGGAGATGAAACCAGTTATTTTAGAAAGAGAGCAAAAGTTTCAACAGTCTGTAGTTCTCAATCTAGTAACTAACCAGCATGTGTGGTTTCAAAAATCTGTCTTCTTAAATAGATTGGAGATACCTTATATATGGTATAGAGAGGCAATCTCTCTGAAAAATGTAAATGTCCAAATCTCTCTGAAAAATTCAACTGCTCTGGAAAAGTCAAAAATAAGTTATATCTGGTACAGAGAGGCAATCTCTCTGAAAAATGTAAATGTCCAGTGTGTATCAGACAGAGAATCAATCAATCTGAAAAATTTAAATGCTCTGGAAAAGTTAAATGTGCCTTATATATGGTACAAAGAGTCAACCTTTCTAGAAAATTTAAAAATAAATTGTATATGGCTCAGAGAATCAATCTCTCTGGAAGATTTAAGGATGAATTATATATGGTTCAGAGAGTCAATCTTTCTAGAAAATTTAAAAATAAAGTATGTATGGTATAGAGAGTCAATCTCTCTGAAAAACTTCAAGGCATATTACATAGGGTACCAAGAGTCCATATTTCTAAATGTAGTTTGTAATAGGAGGTTATATAAAATAAATCCTCCGGATATGTTTTATAAATATCCAGTCAAGATGAGAAATGGAAATATTAAAAAGGGACTGGATGTACAGGGGCATTTTTATGCAGACCACAATATGGTTTGAAAAGAAAAAGTCATTCCAAATTACCAAGAAAATAGGAGAAAATGCCTTTATGCTTGCTGCTCTTGAGGGGAATAAGGGGACCTATAATGCTAGGAGTTTGATCCCTTATACTTCAGCAGAATAGCCTGGCAAAGATCTCCAAATAAATTACTTTTAGGTTTTCTAATGAAAAATATATTTACCAGTAGTTAATTTTTTTATATATATATATATATTATAAGTGTTTATTATTATTAGTGTATTTATTAGTTAGGATTTTTTATTTTAATATAGTTAAAACAAAAGTGCTGATGATTTTATCCGAAGGGGGAGAAAGTTGTGCCATTACAATTTAGTCACTAGCTAAATTTATAGTAATGTGCATGCAGAAAAGGTAAACCAAAAATCATCATCACATTTTTATATAACCATAAAGGAAGTTGTAGGGCATCCAAGTTTAAACCCTACAAGGTCCAGTTCTAAAAGCTTTAGATAGAAAGAGAGTGGGTCAACAATTATATGCTTTATTTGTTTGTGTGTTGATAGAAAGGTAATACACACATTTAAACTATTTAATATTTAAATTTTCTGTTAAAAAGCAAAATCTTCCATTTTATTATAAATAAAGTACCAAGAAGGGATTCAAACCCGGTACATGTGAAAGGTTATCAGATATAACCGTGTCTAGATTCAGATAATCTAGTGGCGCCCTGCTAGACCATATTCACTTATTATTTGTTTAAAACATGCACTTAACATCAAACCAAGAAATGAAAGTGGATAAAACCTACTGCCTGTATACCTGAGTTATATTTTATTGAATTACTAGTGTACTCACTTCACGTGATTACCATATACCAGAGTTATAATACTTGTTATTAATAATTTGCTCATAATTTGCTTATAATTATTGAGATAGTGTTTACTTGAGAAATCCAAGTTATTTTAAATATATATGATCATTCTATGGAATACCTTTCTACTCAGGTATGGTAATATCTTTTGAACGACCTTTTAATTATGTTACAATATATATATATAAAACAGAAGTTTAATGTGTAGAAAATAGAGAATCAAATAACAAGAACGGCCAAAGTGAGATTAAAATAAATTCGTTTATTAATCTGCTGAGTTAACTTTCGACACATAGTGTCTGATAGATAATTAGCAGTGTGATAATAATTCCGATTATAAAGATTAAACTTAGCACTGTTCGAAAATTTTGTATGATTGAATGTGATGTTGATATGACTATTTTTTTTATAGAAGTCAGAAATCTCTCTGCATTATGTCCAAGAAAAAAACTGTTAGCCCCCTACCTTCTATTTCTACTCGCCACCAGAATTTTTTTTCCATATTCTTCTCTAACCTGTTTTCTCCCATTTCCACAACATCAAATTTTCCCATTGCATGGCATTCGAATTTATATCCTTCTTATTTTTTCCAACCCAGCATGAAAACCAAAAACTCCCTTTCTGTATAATCACTTGATCTACATTTATTCTCCCACAACTTCACTATTTGTGCTTTTTCAGCTTGTAAAATTGTACATCTCATTAGCAAATGTCTAATATTTTCAATGCATACCTTACATATCCTAGTGACTAAATCCCCCACATTTCTCCATCTATGTGTATATTCTCTTGGTGCTAATGATCCTGTTCAAGACTTAAACAGTGAACTATTTTTCTTGCTGTGGTCATAAATTAAATTCACATCCAATATTCTCTCTCTCTCTCTCTATCTATCTATATATATATATTATCCATCTCTAAATATATATATATATATATATATTATCCAATCTAAATGAAGAAAGAAGGCCCCAAACGTTGGTAGGCCAATCGTAATAGTACAATAAAATATATGTAATCTCAAATGAAGAAAGAAAATACACATATGATGATGAAAGATGAAATGGCTCCAATCATTGGGAAAGCCAATTGTAATGGAAAATATATTATGATCTCAAATAAAGTGTAATAACCTATATATAGCATGTTAGACACATATTAAGAGAAAAAAAAACTGCCTCAAAATAAATATACTAATAATATACTGCTACCATGGCTAACTGTAAAAAAAAAAACTTAATAGATATAGAGCATTGACTAGAGTAGATTATTAATTAGTTCTCAGGGTTAATTTAACTTACAATTAATTATATACCAAATATAATTTGAAGAAAAGGAATTTTATTGTATCCAAAATATATTTATATTCACAACTAAAATTACTAATAATTTAATATTTTCATATCTGCTAGCTTGTGAAACTGATGTACTAAAAATAGAGAAAAAAATTAATAAATCTCAAATAAAACTCAAAGTCATTATTTTATATAAAACAAATGACACAAATTTATTTCAATATTGTGATTTTAGATTTATATAATAACACACATATACACCTATATATCTGGGAAACATAATAATGGGTTTATTTTACAAATATTCAAATTTTTTATATGTAAATCAATTATAAGGTTTAACAATACCACACATAATTTGCAATTTACATTCACATAGGAATTGTATAAGCTGTTTTGAAATTAAATAAATATACAAATAGATAAACAAATTGTAGATACCTTATTAAACTAGTAATCTAGATCATAGATGGATTTCTTTAATATATATATATTTTAGATAAATACTACTTTTATGTAGAAAATAACTAAATAACTTAATTAAGCAAATATTATGTGGATTCAATGAATGAGCCAATTATTAGAATTCATTTACACACACATAAGTTATAATTCAATGTCCACATAATGTAAATCATCTAAATAAACATTTAAAAATAACTAAGTGATTTACACCTACATTGGAAAATTTCTAGATCATCATAGCATATACATAACATGTGTAAATTATACCAACTGGCCATATGCTTATAAATTCAAATATTTACAATTACAAAATATTGTTGGTGGGTTTGTGAATGATTACAAATCATGATAGCACAAAACACAGACATTCTTATACTTTAAAGCACTAACATAACTGAGTGCATCCTAAAGGAATAACATCCTTTAAACAAACTTATCTTGATATTACATACTAAAATACAAGCAACTTCTCCTACTATGGTGGAAAATTTAGTTTCAATTAAACCTCATGAGTGACAGACCCAAAAAGAAGACTCCATAATGCAACTAGCATAAATATATCAAAAGCATGGTGGTTTCCAAAATAACACCTACATTTGAGGCAAAATAGGATGCCTGGACCTTTTGTCTCAGTGCATAAGGAAACTATATGGAGAAGCTCACCAAAAACAACAACAATGGGTATCTAGAAATATGTGATTTCAATCACTGGAAACATAAGCACTATCAACTCATGGACAACTGTAATACCAATGGGGAATTTATGCACTTTATCCAGCACAATAAGAATAACTGTAATAAATAAGGCCTGATACACTAAGCCCATTCTACAACTAACAATAAAAAGATAAAAACTTCACAATAGTTGACTAAAGTTATAACTATAATTTTAACCTTAATAAACAATAAGTAATGTCTACACCAACAAATAGATTTAAAAGTCAAATGACTTCAATATAAACAAAGCTAATGACTAGCATATGAAATATTGACACTAAGATATAATGCACACAATTATGGAATATTATATATATTAACTTAGGATAATTAGTGGATATGAATAAAATATAACCAGATTGTGAGAATAATAATTGAATTAAGATAATTATTAAATAGTATAATCTATAATATGATTCTATAAAATTTGTATATCTATACAATTCGTATATCATTAGTGTAATTGTTGTTTTACAATTTTAAATTAATACTTAATATTTATTATTTAATATATCTGTATGTTAACGTGAATCAAATAAAAAGTATATATATATATATATATATATATACTTTTTATTTGATTCACGTTGTAATTATATATATATATATATATATATATATATATAATTACAACATATTCGTGTAATTTAAACTATAAAATGTCTTTAAAATAAACAAATATATATATATATATACTAAAATCAACTTTAATCATTCTTAAGATTTTAACATTCAGAAGGAATTTATAAGTTAGTTTCCAAATATTTTTAATTGTATATTCTTTTATAAAGATATATTTAAATGTTACACAAAAAAAGTAATAGACAATAAAAAAATAAGATAAATTTTGAGTTACCATCTAATTGCTTTAGTGTCCCTTCATTTTTCAAATCAGCCAGTTATTTCCAGCACTTTCACTTATTTTATTCGTCCTAAAATGGCTCAAAGTGACAATAAAATATGTACATATAAGTAAATTAATAGATTTGTTTCTTGTAGTTAAAACAATTGATTTTAATCATTTCCTTGATATTCAATTATAGATGTGATCAAGTTGAATAGTACTTTGGATCATTAAGAAATTTGGAAGTTATACTAGGATGTAAAAATATAATTATAAATAGCTATTTTTAAACTTATTTATGAACACCGGTTTACTTTTAGATTTTATGTTTTACAGGCTCCAATGGTAATATATTGGCAAGAAAAAGAGTAAAATTACCCCAAATGATAAAAGTTGAACTTAGCAAATCATTTTTAATATTAAATCTTAATCCAATAAATTTTGTAATGAGATTATGATAAGAATTTGGAGAAATGATGAACAAAAGTTATGTCTTCTTTTTTTTCATTAACAAATAATAATAATAATAATAATAATAATAATAATAATAATAATAATAATAATAATAATAATAATAATAATAATAATAATAATAATAATAATAATAATAATAATAATAATAATAATAATAATAATAATAATAATAATAATAATAATAATAATAATAATAATAATTCTCTTTCTGCATTCCAAGCAATTTCTTTTAGCCTATTGTTGTAAATTCACATGCAGATTTTAAGATCTTTAACACTATTGTTTAGTGATTTTAAAATATTATTTTAAATAACAAAATAAAAAAATATATGTAAAAAATTATTTTAACAATGTATTAAGTAAATAAACACATAAATAACTATAACAATACTATTACATTTTAAACATTTAAAAAAAAAAAAAACAATATAATTATCTATCTCAAAACAAAGCATATCATAATAAATAAATAAACCTGAACTAAATAACCATAAAACAATTGATAACAATAACACTAATAACTTATTTACAAATCCTTAAGTAAAACTATATCAAAGACATTTTTTAAAACCATACTAGAACTTCAAAAAGTAAGGAAGGATGGATTTTCTATCCTGTATAATATATATATATAGGTGCTTGTATTATAGATAAAGATGCCGTTGGATGGCACCATTTTCATGCTAAAACTATAAAATATGAACATTCACAGGCCATTGATTTTAATAATTTTCTGTGCTTTTTTGTAATGCGAAAATAAAAACAAAACAAAATCGTCTTTTTTAAATATTATTTTTTATTAACGTATACAATTTAAATGATAATAATAAATGTAAAATAAAGTCAACAAATTACAATTTGATTCGTGTTTTTTATATTGTATACTTTTTAAATTGTTGTTTAGGCTTTTTTTTTATCAATTTTCTATCGGATATTTTTTTACTTGTGTTACAACTTTTTTTGTTGTTGTTTAACTAAAAAATATTAATCGTAATAAAAGTAAAAGTTGTTACGGTTAGATTTATGGTTAGTTTTAGGGTTAGTTTAGGGTTAGGTTTAGGGTTAGTGTTCTGTTTGTTTGTAATGCTAAAATAGAAAAATTCAAAATCGTAACCGTACTCGGACAGAAGAAAGAAACTCAAACTTTTTTAAATAACAACAAACACATGTCTTCTTTACTTATTAAACATGTTTATAATATTTGCTTTTTATTAAATTTACAAAAAAACCTGTATATTTGGACTTTTCTTACTGGATATTTTTTTCCTACTGCTCTGTTTTACTTCAAAAATATACAGACGGCAGAATCTTCTTTGTCACGTTACCTAATTGCAACTCAATAAAAACATAAATATTTAATATTTTACCAAATAAAAGTTCAATACAGTATGTTGTAAAAAGTCTTATAATTATTGTTTTAAATAATCTGAACATTTCAATAGTTTAAAATAAAAAAAATCCAATGAAAACAACATTTCAATACAATTCAAATACAAACTCTCTCATCAAGCCATGATTATTTTATAAATTGTGCGAATTTGGAAAATGTATTTGCAGCTATGCGACATACATGCTGTACTGTGACACGACATAGTGGCCTGCATTCTGAAGCACAACAAAAAAGTTGCACTATAGAAAATGCGGGTTCGAATGTGTCAGCCGCAAAAACAGCATTTTTATGTGTTTTGGCATGAAAACCGTGCCATAGAGCGGTGCCTTTAGCTATAAGATATATATATGAGCTCTTTTGACTCTCCATACTAGTTCTCCATTTCTCAGGCTCCCTATTTTTTATTAATTTATTTATTCTTGTATCCCAGTATTTTCCAGTATAACACTCAACAATCTTCCTAACACAATTATGCTACTTTTTGTACCAGCATACTGACTACATACCATACTACCATTCTCACCCATCTTATTGCCTACCTTTTACTTGTAACCCAATTGAATACAATTTGGCTACTCTCTTACTATCCATAAATTACAATCTAACAAACATTTTCATTTTGCTTTTTGCATCTCTCATATAAAAACATGAACATCTCATTTCTTCTTGAATTGCCTCCTTTGCCATCCATATATCTGTTTGCATCTAATATATGTCTTCATACTTCTCTTTGTACATTTTCTAAGTAATCTAACATTTCTTTGCTTAAACATAACACATCATTATCAGAGGTTCACCTCACCACTGCCATTTCCTTCCATACAATTCTTGCTACATCATATTTATTGAATGAAAATAGTGTTTAAAAGAAGTTATCAGTCCCTTTCTTTTTTTGTTTCGTTTATCAATTTTTTTCCCCATTCATCCAAGAAATTCCTCTGGTACTTAAAATGATGCCCAAATAGTTGTACCTATTCACTACATTTAACTTTAAATTTCTTAAAAAAATTATCATCTCTTTCCCAGTATTTATCATAAATATTTTGATTTTTCTTCACTAAATTTGATCCCCATCTTTTTATCTATTCCTGCACAAGTCTTCAGCATACCTTCTATATCTTCCCTATGTTCTATGCATAAAGAATATCAGCAAATAAAAGACATGGTAATGTATACTCTCCTTGCCATCTACTAATGGTATCTCTACTCTTCTTTCTTATCTTTCTATTGCCCTCTCCATTTCTCTAATACGACCAAGACACAATAGGTGACATAGGATATCCTTTAACTGTAACTGATTCTATATTTCCTAATTGATATATATATATATATATATATATATATATATATATATATATATATATATATATATATATATATATATATATATATATATATATATATATATATATATATATATATATAATTTTCATACAAACTTTTAATAAGATCCATTAAATTTCCATTCATTCCCAAATTTACTAAACTTACCCATAATTTATTTCTATTTACTCTACCATATACCTTCCTTATATCTATAAAGGGCACATATAACTGTCTATCTGTATTCCTACTCATTTCTATAAGCTGTGTGACTACAAATAGACTGTCTCTTATAGGTCTACCCATTCTAAAACCTCTTTGCATTTCTCCCAATATATTATTTTCTTCCATCCATTTTGCCACTCTTCCAGCCAATATATATGCAAATACTTTAAATAAAACTGATATTACAGTTACTGGTCTATAATTGTTTATCCTTCTACAATTCTTATTTTTTCCTTTAAATATTAGTTCCACTCTTGTATTACTCCAGATGTCTGGAAAATCTGTTTTTTTAGGCCATGTCATTAAAACGTGATAATAGATTTAATTTAGCCCTAGTTCCAAAATTTATTACCATCTCTGCTGACCATCCATTTAAAACCCTTTTCTTTCTGCCTTTTCAACTTCCTTCCTGCTTCATTCAATTCATTTTTCTGTAAAACTAACATTTCCATTACTATGTGCTTTTATGATTGTTATAATTATGTCCTTCACCTATAATATGTTTCTCTAATTTCTCTCTAAAACTATACTCTTTCTCCTCATCATTCATTAATATTATTTATCTCTCCTCTACATTCCTTCTTTTAATATATTTTCAAAATTTTTTAATCCCATCTCTCCACTTTTATTAATATCTTTCAATAATTTACTATTTAATTTCATTTTGACTCTATAATTAACTATTTTAGCCAACTTTTTATTTAAATAATTTTCCTCTTTAATATTAACATATTTTTCACTTTCTTTGCTCTTTATAGCACATTTATATTCATGCATTATTTTTTCCTCTGTTTCACATTTTTACTAATTCTAACTTTGCTATTATTTTGTTTTTCTGCATACTCTCAACTAAAATGTTATTTGTCCTTTTTTATTCTACCATATCAATCCTTATATTCATTTCCAACAAACTCTTCTATAATTTCTTCTACTTTTATTTTATACATCTAATTTATTCTTATCATTCACTCTCCATCTATATTTTTCACTTTCCTTTCTACTTTTACTATTATTTTTCATTACATTACTAACAATTTCTATTATAAAAAAACTAATTTTCGATACTTTATTCATCCTCCCTTTATCTATTAATACATAATCAATTGTGTGAAATATATTATTTTTAGACCATGTGTATTACCCCTCATAAATATATGATAAATTTCCAATGATTAAATTTACTCCCTCACAAAAATTTTTCAGAAGCTGCCCATTCTTGTTATCCAAGTCAACAATTTCTTCAGTGTGTCCATTCATATCTCTTATAATCACTATCCCTCCTTTTCTGAAACTCCATATATCCTTAAATAAGCATTCACATATACTGCTATTTCACCCCATTATAGTTTGACTATCTCTATTGGCTATCCATCCACCCATTCTTATCTAATTATTAAGTACCAAGCAGATTAAACAACAAATATCTACCAAGGGGAACATCACTTTTGTCTATATTTACTACTTATTTCTCTATTACATGTATATAATAAAGTTGTAGACAATTGGAATTACAAAAGTCATTGTAATAACATGATTGTAAAAATCAGATGATGAAGGATAAATATAGCAAAATGATATAGTAGTCTTTGAATTTTTGTCTGAAACTTTTCTTCAGTTGTTTTTGGTAGACATTGTAGCAGGACAATTTTACATGATTCTTATCATAAAATAAACTATCAGACTTTTCACAGAATCATTAAAAATTGGAGAGAACTATACAAGACATTTATATTCAATACTTAGATAAAATAATATAAATAATTTAATTTGTAAAATAAGTTTTTTAATAATTTTTCATGACATTTATTGTGATGTTTTGTACTTGGAACACTTCTGAATGCAAAGCAGCTTTATTATTTATAATATAACATTATTTTTAAGTAAAGAATAGAAATTTCCATTTTATTTGCAAACTTTTTTTGAGATCTTATTAAATACATTTAAAAGATTAACCATAAACAAAGTAAACTATTTGTAATAAAACTAAAACCAAAACTAAAACAAAATCTCACCACACTGATAATATAAAGTTATTCCACAAGGAATTTTTTACACAATTTTTAATGAATTCCTAGACTACTATATTTTATAAATCACTAAGAGAAAAAACACAATAAACAAAATCAGTCAGTTAAGATATATGTGAATCTCATTTTTTATCTATTTTCGCCAATCATCTTACACTAAGAAATATATTATTGTACTTTACATTTTATTCGCCCAGTATTATTAACAGCTTATATAAATGTTACAATACAAATATTAAATCACCCCACAAGGTTATGAAAACCAGTACTTCACCTTGTGATCTAATGTATAAATACATTAGAGTTCATATTTCAGAATAGCCAGATCAAAATGATACCACTTTGATCTGTATGCTATTAGATCTTAAATACTGAAATATGAACTAATTCAAACGAAGAACTTGGAATTTTTTAACAAGCAACAATGTTGACTTTTTGCTACAAACAAACATCTTTTACTATTATTATATAAAGACACACTAAACATT
Organism: Epiperipatus broadwayi; assembly: GCA_028023455.1. NCBI lineage: Eukaryota > Metazoa > Onychophora > Udeonychophora > Euonychophora > Peripatidae > Epiperipatus > Epiperipatus broadwayi. Next base: position 19,398 of record JAQFVV010013810.1, read on the forward strand.
AGTAATTTTAATCTTTAACCCACCTAACCCAAATGTATAGAAAATAATCCCAGTGCATAACATTACTAAAATAAATATACAAATATTAAATCACCCCATATGATTAAGAAATCCAATACCACCCTCTGTGAACTAATATATTCTAATGGATTGTAATATGCATATAAAGAAAGGTCTTAACATTTTAAATGGATCCAATCATTGGGAAAGCCAAATGTAATTGATAGTATAATCTAAATGAAGAAAGATAAAATTGTCCCAATCATTGGGTGGCAAATGTAATGGATTATATTTATACACATGTGGTGAATCTAAATACTTGCATCTAACATGTTGCTTGCTAAATGTAATGAATATCGTTTATCCGAAATGTTATGGATCAAATGTAATAAAAGCCCTTCACATAGGAAAATAAATAAATTGTCCCCATCATTGAGGACCCACAATGTAAGAGATAACATTATATAATTATATTTGGATAAATTATTTATCTGCTCTTCCAACTAGCTATACATGAAATATATCAAAAGCATACAGAGCAATAATAAGACCTATCATTATAATTTATTTTCAGGGTTAATTTGGCTAACTAACGAAATATATATATATATATATATATATATATATATATATATATATATATATTAGAGACAAAGGGAATTTTATTGAATCCAATATACACATTAAATAAATAAGTTTATATATATTTAAATATCTCAACTAACATTCATTTGTATAAATGACCTCAAAATTCAATAATAACTAAAATACGAAATTATTATCCATTGAATTATGAATTTATTAAAATTCATAATGACTCTGGCACTAAAAAAAAGAATAAAGTATTAATACATTTCCATAAAAACAAATGGTACATACTATATTTCTAAATTATGGTTTGATTTTTAAATAGTATCTGTATTTTAGATATTCTTTTAAATATAAACAAAATACAAAAAAAAAATACATACTTGCCATAAGTATCAATTAAATAATCAAAGGCACATTTGTCCACAATAAATATACATTAGTATAAATACAAATCAATATTTATGTTTTTCAAATATTCAACTTTTTTAAAAATATAAATTAAATCAAATAAATAAAGATATATTATGTACAATAAATATATGTATTGGTGTTTATATTTTGCACAAGAATTATTATATGAAGTTAAAATGAAAATAGATAAATAAATAAGTAAATAATTGACAGGTAAAATATTACAAAATTAATAAAGTAGATAATAGATATGCTCTCAAAGCTAGGTTAATCGATTGAATAACACTACATCAAAGGAAATCATCAAAAATTCATTCCACTACAATATAAAAGGTTTACATACTGTGCCCATTTTTGAACAATGCTATAAACATCAAATACTCAAATTTATTATCTATAAAGTGGCTCACTCAGGACTATAAATATAATACCTCTTTGGCTACTCAGCCAATTAGCGCTAACTTATGATCTAATATAAATATGTGACATACTTCACATAATCTTTTATTTATTAGTTTTATATACATACACATACACACAAAAATATATATAATGACAATTTCTAACTAATTGTTAATAAATAACTGTTAATAAATCAATTCGATCTATGATCCCTAAGAGCATATCCAATTATCAAAAAATAAAAAAAATTATTAAAAAATTAAGATATATGAATAATAAAAATTTTGATAGTAAAATTTGTAAAGACAAGTCTAACTTATTATAAGTTTATAATAACCCATATGCAATTTAAATTTATACTCCTTATGCTTAATACTGATTTTACAACATTTATAAAATATTTGTTTTTTAAACAAGACACATTAAATATAACAAAATTATACTTATAATTAACGTTTCATTTTTATATATATATAATTAACGTTTCATATATATATATATATATATATATATATATATATATATATATCATTTAAATGAATTAAATTATTTATTACCATATGAAAGTCCAACTTGTTATGTTGTTTTATTCCTTTACCTTTTTCTTAACATTTGAATGCATTCTATCATAAACTGAATTTTGAAAAAAATATTATGTTAATGATAATTGTCAGATCCCAAACACATGTATATTTTACTTTCCAAGATTTCCTTCCTTAAAATTGAAATATTGAATTTAATATATCGACTGATTTATTTCAATCACTTCAAAATCGTTATTAAATTTACCATTGTAGATCTTTAGATAGCTATCTTAAATGTTAAGTTCAATACATGATGTAAATTCATATATGTTGAGTTATTGCTTAATTTTTTAAAAAAAAATTGAGCTAGGATGAAGAAGAGAAAGTGCAGTCAACCCTTGACTGCGATATATACTATTTGTCCCACCATTGTTGATGTGTTTAAATACAACAGTTTATCCAATTATTCTGAAGAATAAAGATACTGAATATACAAAGTACAATTATTTTTTCTTCTTTAGTTTTTTTTTAATAATGGCGATTTTTTTTGTTGTTGTCTTTTTTTTTTCAAGTGCAACATAACAAGCAATCCTGACAACAATTGTTGACATATTTTTTTAAACAATAACATTCGAAATAAAATAATTTTAATCATATAAAAAAATATTACATCGAAAATTTATTTGATAGCTTTAAAAAAATATATAAACATAAATAATAACATTGCATTTTTTAAGAATCACTAAAAATAAAATAATCTTTTTTTATAATTAACAATTTATATGTTTTTATTTATAATATTGATATACACACACATTAATTAGAATATGTCATTATTATAATTTAAAATTTTACCATCAAAAATATTAATAATAATAATTAAAGTCATGTACCATCAATAAGTAAACAAAATAATAAATCCAAACAACAATAACTACAACTAATATCAAAAAATGATACTTTGATTAAATAAAGGTGGATTTGTTGGCTTTTACATAAATACATTAGAGTTCGTACTTCAAAATGTTATAATGTATATATATATATACACAGCATTTTTACAATTGTTGGTCTAGTGGTTAGGATATATATATATATATATATATATATATATATATAACCTATATATATATATATATATATATATATCAACTGTGTTGACTGGGAAGCAAGCTTGGACTAGCTGCTTGAAAGGTAGCTATGCTAATCACTAGACCACCAATTGTAAAAAATGCTGTAACTTATGCCATTGATACTTCTAGAAATATATTAGATGTTCATTGCTAACACATTTTGTAATCACATAAAATGATCTTTAAGTAATGTGAACATTAATTATTTAATGAACATCTCTTTTAGATCCAGGCCAAGTTACAAAATATCAAACTTAAATAGTCAAGCTTATACATATTGAATAACATGCATCATATTTTGACCCCAATATTTTCATGATTTATATAATTTCATTTAATATATAGGGTATATAAGCACAGACTTTCACATGATCCACCACTCTCCACACTATCCCATAACACTGATACACTTGAACCCATATATGTTGAAAAGATAAATAATCACCAATATACATATTTCATGCTAAACCAGCAATCAACAGTTGGTCCAGATTACCATCTCTACACATATATTCTATAAGTGCTCAGATATATTTTAAGATAGTCGATCCTCATACTTTAATGGACATGCTTCAATCTACTCCACTCTCCAACTCTTCAACTGTCCATCCAAATGAAAATCTGATGGTAGAATGCTCAAAGACCACCCTAAGGTTGAGATTCATGTCACACCTATGTCGACCTAAAGTCAATCTGACCCCTCATACACAGGACATAATCCATTTAAAACAAGGGATGTCAGGTATATAATAAGCATGTGTTTCAGTTATTACATAGTGGAGATGTCTGCCCAACCCTTATATTAAATGGATTATGTCCTGTGTATGAGGGGTCAGATTGACTTTAGGTCAACATGAGTGTGACAAGAATCTCAGTCTTTGGGTGGTCTTTGAGGATTCTATCATCAGATTTTCAGTTGGATGGACAGTTGAAGAGTTGGAGAGTGGAGTAGATTGAAGCCTGTCCTTTAAAGTATGAGGATTGGCTATCTTAATATATATCTGAGCACTTATAGCATATATGTGTAGATATGGTAATCTGGACCAACTGATGATTTCTGGTTTAGCATGAAATATGTATATTGGTGATTATTTATCTTTTCAACATATATGTGTTCAAGTGTATCAGTGTTATGGGATAGTGTGGAGAGTGGTGGATCGTGTGAAAGTCTGTGCTTATATACCCTATATATTACATATATAAACACAGGTATATAATAAGCCTGTGTTTCAGTTATAATTTCATTTACAAAATTTAATATAATTTGTAAGTAAATTTGATGATAAAAAATAATGAAAATTTATTTAATTGAAAAGATGCAATCTTATTAGAAAACTGAAATTTTAAGCTTTTAGTTTAGTTGTTTTAATGTTAATAATATTTTGCTAAAAGGATTAAGCAATTCAATGTAAATAATATTATAATTCCTAGACTAATTTCAACTATCAGAAAATGTTTTTATCTCATAATAAAAAATATAATGCTCTGAAAACAAACAGATAAGTTTGGTATGATTATTAAATAAGAATATGAATTATTTAGATAGATGTTTTGTTAAAATTTAGCTTGACTTATGTTCATAGGATATAATATATGTTAATTCTAATACGATTTCTGAATGTCCTATGCTAGTATGAATTACCATGAACAATAATTTTCTATTATGTAAAATCAAATTACTTAATAAGAATAAAGAATGCTGGTGTTGAATGATGAAATATAAGTATTTATGCATTAACAAGATAAAAATGAATGTTGTCTTTTGGTTTAACCATTAAATATTGTTAGCTTAATAAAAAATCGTTTATTATTTATAATAGAAATTTCTGTCAACAAACTGAAAGTAGGATTAAAACAGAAAACAAAACAAGAACAAAAAAAAACCACAATATATACAGATTTCAATGAAACATTTAGATTAATGAAGGAAAACAATTCACTTTACATAAATATAATATATAAAATGAAAAAAAAATAAAGCAACTTATAAATAATCTATTGCTTAATCAATGCTTCGCCTGCATCCTAATACAAATTAATAGTGAAAGGGAAGTTTATCCTTATAATATGTGGATGAAAGTTTAAACACTTCTTATTTTATTGTCTACATAAAAATATCAATATATGTAATCTATCTGCCTAAATTTTTATGGGTGTTTGAAATTTTTTTAAGTTTTACCTACATTTGAACACCATGTTATGAACATTGTACATAAATGGGTTAAATATTATTCTATAATTTTATTTTAATACAGATAATTATTATATATATTATGAGATGCATAATTCAAAGTTTTACTTTTTTAAAAATGCTTAAGTTAGATACTTATATATATATATATATATTGTACCAGACAAAAGATGTTTGATTCACATATACTGACCACGGGGGCGCCACTAGTCAGAAAATTGGAATTAGACATTTATAACTCAGGGAGAAACTAGTCAGAAAATTGGAATTAGACATTTATAACTCAGGGAGAAACAAGACATCTTAAATATTGTTTAGACAATTGAGAAATCAAAGCACAAAGGCAAATGTCAGGCAAATTAAGTTTAACAAATTTAATACTTTTAATTAAGAGCAAAATAACTTGTAAGAAAAAGTTTACACAAAAACCAATAGGGTTATCTCAGGCATGTACCAGAAAGACAAAACAAAATACTCTGGCAGACTTACCGACTCTCTGATAATGAATTCTACAGTGAGGAAGCAATTTCATTCATCAGAAGATCATTGGTTTTCACTTTCAGATACTTAAACAATACATTCTTGAAACAATCAATGAAACCAGCACTGGCGAGCTTTCCGAGGTCCAAAAAAAGGTGTCAGACCACGAATGTCATCTGTCGGTAGAAGCTGCACCTATTATTACATTTAAAATAAAGATGATTGATTTGCCTCAAGAACAACCAAAAAATATGATTGAAAATGAAAGGAAAACAAACAATTAAGACTGGCAAATCCTCAACCAAACGATTGGTGAAAACTAATCTAAGAATTAAAGGTCTCAATAGGAGACAAGTAAATCATTAGAAAATCAGTTACGTTTGCCCCAGCCTTTAAAGAAAATGAATTAATAATAATAATTATCAATAATAATATTTAAACAGCATTAAATTGTTGCACATGCACTTTGGATTTTAAATATAAAATGAATGAATATTTACATTTCAACCACATGATAACATTTTTGGAAAGGATAGAATGGCCATTCTATCTTTTCCAAACATTTTATCATGTGGTTGAAATGAGAGTATTCATTCATTTTATACTTAAAATCCAAAGCGCATGTGCAATAGTTTAATACTGTTTAAATATTATTGTTTATAAAAACATTGCACTATATAAAATAATTGATTTAAGTAATTATTATTAAAAAATAAATATATAATACAAGTTCTGAGTACACGCTCTGATAAATTTTAAGCTATACAAGTAAATACAAAATAAATCTATCGGAGAGTGCACATGAGTATGAAAATATGAAAGCTATAAATACTTTAGCAACAAAAGTCTCTCTCACCTGTAATTTATGAAAGGGATAAATATTGTCTTCCTGCTGGCGACTTATAAAATTACAAAGCAAAAACAATTATAATTTCCACTTTCAGAGATATAAGAAATGAAGACTATGAAAATAAAGTCACCAGCCAAAAGATTTGGTTGTTTGCAAAAGGGCAAACACAGTATTTAAAATTAATTCGAGGTTACTAAAATAATTACAGGTAAACATTCAAAATATACACAACTGCCAAAGCATTTAGTAAAAGTTAGGCATAAAAATAGACAAACTCACATGTCACTCTCCAATAAACAAAATTGAACTCAAACTCGGAATCTTAAAACTAAGATTCCAAGACACACAGCAAAGTACAATAAAAGAGAATAAATATCGATAATCAATATGAGGTTAAATATTAATTTAGATTACAGGTTTATTAAATTGAGCAGAGATTTAACTAAAAAAATTTACCCTGGAAAAAATAAAAGAAAATTTCATCTTACGGTAAAGCACAGTTCACATAGAGTGTGCACGTTTACCTTTAGTCCATTTTCAGGTCCTTTGACAGTGGCAAGGTAGAGGCAGTGTTTATTTTAGAGGCTCATGGCATGACTGAAGGAGAGCTGGAAGGTGTGGGTCTGTCCTTTGTTTAAAGTAGCAAGACATCCTGATGATGGCAAAACTCATAGCAGTATATTTTGACACCTTGCACAGTAACGAAGTCTGTCAATAATTGCAAGTTTTTAGCAGGAATTAAATGCCCAAACTGCTACCCAAAATGGAATAACTCTCAGCAGCTAATAATCCAAGTGTCTCTGGAATACTCAATATCTCTCCTCTAAAATTGTCAGGCTATCCATGCCTCGCTACATTTCCCATGAAAAACTTTCCTTAGTGTCTAATTCTATATCTCAGGCAGGGAAAATATTAATTTCCTGCTCAATCTAATTTAAGAATTCCAACCAGGGATTATTGAAACAAAAATAACAACACAATTAAATTTTCATTTTTTAGAATTAAGTTTAAAAATGATAAAAATAAGCAACAGAAATGTAATTACACATTTGCTTATTTTTTTAATTAAATGGATTAAAAACAAGCAGTGAAAGTAAACTATTTTAAAATAAATTGTATAAACATTAAATGATATATTTTAAATATAAATGCATATGTGTTTTAAATAATAATAAAAAAATTAACATTAGTAATAAAACCATTGAATCGGAAATCAATCCGGTTATATATATATATATATATATATATATATATATATATATATATATATATATATATATTCTTAAGACTATATTAAAAATTTATATCCAAAAATTAAAAAAATGAAATAGAAAATTACAGCAGCTTGTAATATCAAATTGTAATTTCTTTTTAATCACTCACACAAAAAAACCCCACAAAGAAACAGGAAAACTATGTGGTCGGTTTTTTTATCCATAATAATTTCATATAATTAATAGTTAAAGTAAAAATAAATAAATTCACTGTATAATCTTGAAACAAACACATCACTATTTTATAATAAATGTTTATGTTCAATAACAACTGAAGTATAAAATATTATAGTAACTTCATATATATTACTTTTATAAATCTCCACATACAATGCAAATTTTTTTATATAATTCTTTTAATTTTCAACAGTTTCAACTGTATAAAATTACATTTTTTAGAAATAAAAAAAGTGAAGTGAAAATCATGTAATCAGAAGAAATTAAATTAATCTTTAAATTCTAAGAAATTTAAAATTGACTATAATCTTGAAACAAAAAATTACATTTCTATGTTAATAGTTGATTTCAATAATAAATGAAAGATAAAACATGAAGCAATTTCTAACATCAAATTGCTATATTGTTTCAGTAGCTAAGATTAAAAAATATCAGGTGATCAGAATGTAATATCAGTAGGAAAGTTTATAAAAAAAGTAATTTACTTTAACCTTTCAATAAATAATATTTTGATAGCCCCAAGTGGCATATTTAAATATATTTTTAACTTTTAATTTTATTAAATTTATCTTTATTGCATTTTCAGAAATTTGAAATTATTTATTAGAATTATATGTTTGAAATTAAAATTACTCTTAAAAACATTATGTAATAATAAGTTTATTTTTAATGGATGACTATTGCATTGTTCAAAAAATATTAAAGTAACAAAAATCAGGATTGTTTTAATTTAATTTGTAAAGTCTAAATATATTTTTGTGCAAATTTTTTAAAGCTAACAAAATTTTATTTAAAATACTATTTATAATTTAAAAAAAATGACAAACATAATTATGCTGTGGTCAATTACTAGCCACACATTATTGATTTGTAGTGACTGATCTTCTTTTAAAAGTAAATACTTTTGAATAAACTTCGAATAAAATAATTTTTTCCTAAAATAATTCATATTACACAGGTTTTATATATATAGCTCACAAAATAAGCTCTTAACAAGCTTTGAGAATATCATCTGACTTGACTTTTTTTGTAAACATATTACACAAATATTCTGCAAAAATAATTATACATTTTCATTTTCAAAATCTAAAAAAAAATGTTCAAAAGCTTTTGCAAATGGCTGTACATTATTGATTCATTTTAATTTATCTTTTTACAAAAATAAGTATTTTCAAAGAAAATCTAAATCTATTTACAATATTTTTTAAAATAATAAATATTACACAAACATTGTGCAACAATAATCATAAATATGTAAATAAACTATAGAAAATACATTTTTTTATTTCTGAAACCTAACAAAAAAGTGCTCAAAAACTCTCAGAAGTGGTCACATTTATAATAAATTTGCTTGTTATTACTGATATTTTGATACATTTTGAATTAATAAATCAATATTTAATTTTGCCATCCAATGAATAAAATCACTGGAAAACAAATTCTAAAGATAGCTACAAACCTGAGTATTAAAGTCAAAAGAAAAATAGCATCAATGGTAATTACACGTTATTGCACTTAGTGTTCAAGAATGTGTTAAGCTACATGAAAATCTCAACTTTCTATACATTATTTTTTAAAGCAAAAAATTGTAAATTTCTACATTAAAATGTAATTTAAAAAAGAACAAACAGTAACTAAAACTCAATAAATGTATTTATATTATTAATGTTTAACCTTAAGGTAATATAATATGTACAAGCAGGAATTTTAATACATTGTATGATGAAGCTTAATCTATTCATAAACATATATATCATATTTATTGATGATTCTAATACACAAAATTAAAAGATTTGTGAATCTGTATTAAATTACATTGCAAATAAAAACAAATGATGCAGTTTTTATTTTTATGAAAAGTCATAACTCTAATTCAAAGTATAAATGTAGTCTGAAAACATATTTCCTTTTTATAGATAAGTCGAATCCTTAAAAAGTCATGTCATTTTGTGTTTATTATCAATATTAGATGAAATATAACTTCCAAATGTTCAAATTTTTATATCTTCAAATTGTAAGCAGAAAAATAATTCCATTTCACATTTTACCAGTTTTGAAAAAAAGTATACAAAAAAATTGAAACTTTTAAAATGAATTTTTACTATTTAGTAATGAAAACGTTTAAGCAATTGGAAGTAAGAGATAGGTTTAAGTATACTTTTTTACTGAATTATAAAATTGCCACTTCTTTTATTGTACAACAATATTCAAATTTCTGTCATTTACCACTACAAGACTTATTTGCTATTAAATAAATTTTAGCAATAAATTTAAATTTAGGTATTATTAAATTAATTTTTTTAGGAATATTTGTTACTAAGATGCATTTGTGTTATGCTAATACTCTACACTTAATATTTAAAATTTTTCATTTCATTTTATTTTTATTTTATTTTATTTTTATTTTATATAATTACTGCTGATTTGATTGTTATCTATATTGGAATTGTCTAAGTGTTGACTGGTTTTTAATATATATATATATATATATATATATATATATATATATATATATATATATATATATATATATATATATATATATATATATATATATATATATATATATATATATATCTTTCAGTTGTCTTTGATCACGAAAAAAACATGTAAATATAAATTTAAATTTGATTTTGAAAATGTGAAAATTCTTCATGAAGAGAGAAACCATAATAAAAAAAAAATTAAAGAGGCAATTTTTATAAACAGGAATAAAATGCATTTAATAAATCGACAAGCTGCTAACATTAAAATATGCGATTCATGGGATTTGAATTGATGACATTTGCTTCAGCTTTTGTTTTTGAATTTAATGGCAGTTGAGGCAGGTTTAAGAAATTAACTGAAAGTACTTCTGCGGATTTAAGGATTGTTTGTAATAGTTTGTAAACTGTTAAATTTATTATTTCAATTATAATTACAATTTTGTTTTTAATTAACGGACATTTTATTTATTTTACACACACACACACACACACACACACACATATATATATATATATATATATATATATATATATATATATATATATATATATAGTATTACAATGATAAATAATAAATGCTAATATAGAAATTTAAGCAGAAATGTTTTTGAAGTCACTTATGTAGACAAAAAGCAGATGTTGCATGATTTCCATAGAATACAGCTATATAAACAGATTGTTTATTTATTATATAATCTTTAAATTATGTTTATAAGAATTGTTTATTTAATTTTTCTCTTTCTGTAATGACCTTATTCATGTAAAACACTTATGTAATCTGACTTAAAGATAAATTTAAAATTACAAGAGCTTTAATGATCAAAAAAAAAAGTGAGAGCAATATTTGTAGCACTTTTATATAGTTATAAAGTTATTAATATTTATTTAATACTTTTTCTTAAGCATATATTAATCCAGTAATATAAGATTTCATGGCATCTACAAAAAAAAAAATATGCAAATAAAAAGCAGATGTCCCATGAATTTTCAAAAACTATGTAGCCAATATTAGCTGCTTGTTATTGTAAAATATCATGCATGATAAATTAAGATGTGCTTTTAACAGAAAGATTAAATGAACTCCAGCTCCTTTATAATCATATAAAATATGTTAAAAATAATCACTTTAACGTTTCTTGAAATTTCTTACATAATGAAAACTTTTATAATTCTAAATTTACCTTTTTTATTCAAATTGCACAAGAATATTATTTCGATAACAATATCATAGAGAGAGAAAAATTAGAGGGAATTCCTATAAATCAATTTAAAGATTGCATAATAAACATACAACATGACGATACTTATCCATATAGTTTTTGATGTGTAACTTATTATATTTACACTTATAACTGTACATACTACTCAGGATGATGGGCGTGCCATAAGTTGGCTGTTGCTATTATTTATTATTATATATTGACATTTTAATTATTATAGAGTTTATTTGAGTTGTTTGTTTAATATATAATTACATGTTAAACTACTAATTAAAGTAAAACAAACTACATATTATTATTATTAATATTAACTCAATATTAATAATAAATCACTATAAACTGGTTTTATTTCTAAAAAAGACGTGCTTTTAGCAGAAAAACGAAGTGATAATGATTTAGTATTCATTTTTGACTAATATTGTTAACAATAAAGTGTAGTTTGATTATGTACACATACATATATATATATATCCCAAAAAGTTATAATTTATATATATATATATATAAATAATATTATAATAGCAAATCTAATCTTCAAATGCATTTTATTTATTATTACTGAATAATCCCAAGTTTTATGCAAGTAAATATATATACTTCAATAATAATGATATTAAATATTTTTAACATTTAAAATAGTCTTCATATTAACACAAAAAAATGTTGTTAAAGTCCACCTAGTGCATTTATATCATATTATACATATATGCTACATGTTAAGTATACATATATGCATTATAAATCAAATAATAATAATAATAATAATAATAATAATAATAATAATAATAATAATAATAATAATAATAATAATAATAATAATAATAATAATAATAATAATAATAATAATAATAATAATAATAATAATAATAATAATAATAATAATAATAATAATAATAATAATAATAATAATAATAATAATAATAATAATAATAATAATAATAATAATAATAATAATAATAGTACCTGTTAATGAGCTTCAATATTTTCATGAAATATTAAAAAAAATATGACAAAAAAAACAACTACAAATGCATACACATCAGTTTTAACCATTGATTATACTTGATCAATCTTCTCTTATAATTTTTTATTTTATTAATAAGAGAGGTATTTATTTAAAGTCCTTGATTTGATCTTGGCTTGATTCTATTAATGTGGTTCATTATGTCTTTTACTGATGAACTTATAAAATTTTGAAGAGTTTGCGTTGATTTTCAAATATTATTTCTGTAAATCATGCTGAGGTGGACTAATAAGATTAATCAAAATTATTGAAATGCTTCTACAGTATATTGTTTCCTTTCTCTGGACAGACTAGCTCATTACTTAATAGACACATGTTTGATATTGGTCTTTCATTTGGTGAAAACTAGTATATATAAGCAAAAGGGGTTAAGATTTGGATAGGTGGTTTATTTATTCACACATTCTTCTATCCATTGTCAGTTTAAATAAAAATACTTTTATGTTTAGCTAAATAAGGCAAAATTAGCAAAAAATAAAACTTTTGCTAGCCTTCCATATGCCAAAAAGTAATAATAGTAGAACATAATCTTTGCATGACCTTTTCTTTTATTATATAATTGACCTCCATAGTATTTTGGATTTACAGCTTCTCAAAAAAAAACTAAATTCAACTATTATTGTTAATCATTAACTTCATGCATAGCTTGATAATAATTCTTTTAATTTTCTCTTTGGACATTTTACATTGTTTGTTGACATTAATCAAATAATACAAATAATAAAAAAATATATAAAAAAATTAAAATACAATTATAAAAAGTTTTTCCTGGTTATATGATGAAATTGAAATCTTTTTTTTTTTGGATTATACGGTGTATTAAAGTTTTTTTTCAAATTGTTGACATTTCAATGAAATCATCTTTATCTGGTCAAGGCTAAGATATAATGAAGAACTGTTTATCTCAAGTAATGAATTAAAGAACTTTAGGTAATTATCTGAAATCTGGGCATAGTCACTTGATGGCATTGTATCTGTACAAAAATAATGAAATGTAATGTTACAGGGCCAATATTTTTTTTATTGAAAAATTTACAAAATTAAAATATTTTTTCTTAAAATAATGTAATGTAAATAATGTTTTGTACATTTCAGCATGTAGAGCTGGAAGATAGCATACATGGGACCCACTGTTTGCCAGATCCAAAATGGATCCGAAGACAAATAGTACATCAAAATATGCATTATTCTCATACAACTGACATTATGGTTTACAAAACAACCTACAACACATGACTTATGTAAAATGGTGATGGGGCCTACTTCTACAATCTGTAGGGAATCACTTCAATGGCCTTACAATTATTACTATATAAAAGTATATCAGATAGGGCACAACATCTTTACTTCGAATGCACATTAAAACAGTTATGGCCAGTTGAATTCAATACACCTCACATTGTATGGTAGTGAGCTTTAAGTGTTTGCTATTTCCATAGTGCCACAAAGCACATCAGAGGTCTGTGATATTGATGTGAAACACCATCTATGCCTGCTAATGGTTAATATGAACAGACATGTTCTATATGGCATAAATTCAGCTGCATAAACATCATATTTCTGTGTTTTTGCACAGAAACAATGCCATCAAGCAACCGTGCCCAGATTTCAGATGATTACTGAACTTTCATTCATATATATGTATAATATATAATATTCATTCAGAATAAGAAGTGGACTAAGAAAAAAAATTCTTACATATGTTTTATAATCAGTTGATTTATTAAAATTGATATTTAGAAGAAAAAAGATAAAATAATTGGCTTCCATAAGGCTGGAGTATGTTGTATTTCATAACATTTATTTAAACTGGCCTGTTCAAAATTTCAACAGATCCTCTAATAAATCTTAAATCATAATTTTCAAAATAATCAGTACTTTTGTATTTAAAAGTCAGGGAAGGATGTAATTAACTTTTGATTGAAGCATTATTATACTTCTTAACTCTGACACCAATAGGTCTTCTTGACTAATCCATATAGCCTCTTGGACACAACGAACATAGGATTTTATGCACAACTTGGTTTTCTAAAATACTCAATCTTTAGACTTATAAAAAATTGCCAACTTTTTGCTAAAGTTTAAATTAAACATAGTTCAATGCATATATAAACAAAGGTAGTAAATCACCTTTTCCCAGGCTATGACTTAAAAGCACTCTAATTATCAACATTGTTGATGAAGATATGCTTATAAACATCAGAACAATCAAAAAATAGATGGATTCATCTTATTGTTGATTCCTTCATTCAACATAAAGAGTGCTTTTAAGTCATAGCTGGGGGGAGAGTAACTTACTTTCTATCTTTAAATTTTTTTGCCAGTAGAAAAGATAGTGTTAATTTTCAAATTAGATAGACTTATAATAATTTTATCAGTGACTCCTTTAATATAAGATAAAATAATTCTATAACTATTTGAAGAGTTTTCAATTTAACCATTCTTTCTGTTTTTGGTATCAGTACTGTTTAAAGCTTTATACACAATGTTTTTACTGTAATTATTAAAAAGTAGACTATTTTTAGTTAGTGATATTTCTTTAGAAAATTGATCTTCATCAGAAAAAAACTATATGATTTCATGAAAAGATTTTGGATTATTATGAGAATTAAAATTGAAATATCCAATTATATAGATGAATTTTCGATAAACAAATATATATATATATATATATATCTTTTTGAAATATATATATATATATAACTTTTGGGGATATACCGTGCATTGTTTTCCATTAAACACTGATATTTTGACGAAATAGTAACCACCATTATCAAGGTTAACTTTTTAAAAAAAAATCGTTAGATCTTAACAAATAATATGACTGTGTGTGAGATGAGAAATGAGATTCCAGTTCAGCATTCACAATATGAGGCTTATCAAATTGTTTATTTTCCTCAGTACTTTTACCTTTTAATTTTAAGTTAATATTGGATAAAATGAAAGGTTTCCACATAGCTGGAATACGTTGTGCTTCATCAGTTCTATTTAAACCAGTAGATTTCTTTAATATTTCAATTGACTCTCTCATGGTTCTTAAATCATATCTTTCCAAATTAGCAAGTATTTTTGTATTGTTAAAATTAGGTTTGAGACCAGTTTCGAAATAATGGGAAGTAAAAACTGATGTGCTAATTTTTTGATGAAAAACATTTTTATGTTTCTTGATACTGACATTAATTTGTCTATTAGACTGACCCACATAGCCTCTTGAGCACTGGAAACATTGAATTTTGTAAACTCCTTGGTGTTCCAAAAATATTCCGTCTTTAGGTTTATCCAAAAAATCACCATTTTTTTTGCCAGTAGAAAAAGTGGTCTTTATATTAAAACATACTGATTTTATCAGTAACTCCCCTAATGTAAGACAAAATTACTCTATTAAAAGAGGAATTATCAATTCTATCCTCTTTTTTCTTTTTAGTATTAATGTTATATAAAGCCCTACATATGATGTTTTTATTATAATTATTAGAAAGCAGAATACTTATTGTAAGTTCTATTTCTTGAGAAAGATGTTCTTTATCAGATAAATTATAAGCTCTAGTGAAAAGATTTTTAGCTACAGAAAAAAATTGTGCAGGAGGATGAAGAGAATTAAAATTAAGATATCTGTTTGTATGTGCGGATTTTCTGTAAACTTATATTGACAATGTTTCATCACATTTTCTCGCAATTAAAACATCCAGAAAAGAAAGTGATCTGTTATTTTCCACTTCCATAGTAAATTTAATATTTGGATGCCAATTATTTATAAAAGCAAAAAAAGAATTTAAAGAATCAATTCCATGAGGCCTTATGACAAAAGTATCATCCACATATCTAAGCCAAATAGAAGGTTTTTTAGTAGCTGCACATAATACTTGACTTTCAAAATTGTCCATGAAAAGATCAGCAATGACAGGTGATAGTGGGGTTCCCATAGAAAATCCTTTAATTTGTTTAAACAGTTGAAAATTATAAACAAAAAATGTATTTTCAAGGCAATGTTTTGCTAAAGGAATAATAAAATCAGGAAAATCATTGTACTGAGCTATTATATTTAATACTTCTTCAACAGGAATATTAGTAAATATAGAAGAAACATCAAAACTAACCAATAAATCAGTTCCAGATAGTTTTAAGTTTTTAATTATTGAAATAAAATGGCTTGAATTTTTAATTCTTGAAGGAATCTTGTCTGTCAATGGCTGTAAGCATTGGGCTAAATATCGAGCCAAAGCATGTGTGGGAGAGCCTATAGCACACATAATAGGTTGCAATGGTATCTTAGGTTTATGAATTTTAGGCAAACCATAAAATTTAGGATATAATGAAGAACCTTCTCTTGGAGAAATTTTAATTTTCATATTTTCATCTATAATAGAACGTTTGATAAGACATTTTGTCTTTTTCTCTAAATATGTCAGAGGATCTCTAATAATCTTTTTACAAGTTCCATCATTTAATAAATCTACAATTTTATTATTAATATATATATATATATATATATATATATATATATATATATATATATATATATATATATATATATATATATATATATATATATATATATATATATATATATATATATATATATACTAAAGGGAGCTTACTACTAGCTCCAATCAAGGTTTAATTAATAAGTGCCAAAAGAGAAAAAATTCAAAATCTATATTGGAATGTCCTTATCCCCAGACCAATTGAGTTAAAGCTTATGACTCACCTCATTGAGGTGCTAGGATTCCAGACACTAGATCTAAAATACCAACTCAAAAGTCAGCACTTATCTAATATTTTACTATCAATTTAAAAACCTGAACTTTTCAGACAGTTAAAAGTTTTTAAATCCAGCCTTACAAACCTGATAGCCATATGGGTCTCCCTCTAGTGAAAATTTTGATACAAGTTTAGATGCAAGTTACACAATTTGTGTCTTGTTTTATTAATTGTTATAAGTGCACCCTTGAAGGCTTTTGTGATGTTATATTGCTGAGGCTATTAATATATGGTGAAGCTGAACTGAGTTCAGATCCATATAGCTATCTGGTTTGTAAGGCTGAATTTGAAGACATTTATGTATCTGAAAAATTAAAATTTTCACATTGATAGTAAAGTATTAGATAAGTGTTGATTTTTGAATTGGTATTTTAGATCTAGTGTCTGAAGTCCTAGATCCTCATGAAGGTGAGCCATAAGCTCGAAAACAATTGGTCTGGGAATAAGGATATTCTGATAGAGATTTTGAATTCTTTCTCTTTCAGCACATATAAATTAAAGCTTGATTGGAGCTAATGGTAAGCTCCCTTTAGTGAACATTTTAATACAAGATTAAAAGCAAGTTACATGATTTGTGTTTTGTTTTATTGTTTTATTAATTATTATATTAACCCAAACACACCAAGTTCATTTTTATTAAATATATATTGCCAAAATTAATAATTTATTTTAATTAGACTCAAGCTAATTTGGAAGAATTTATACTTATTAAAGAAAACTTTAGCGAATATATTCATTTTAGTTGGCAAATTTAATTTATTTCAATTTACTATTGGGAAACTATTTCTCCAATGCTACTTAAAGATTCGTTTTGGTTTGTTTAACTAAGCTCATTTAATGAGTTTCCCAATTCAACACTTTACTCTAGTGATACTTTAATGGGTTTTGAGTTTATTATACCATTTAAATTTTTAATCTGTATATTTTATTTATTGCTTTACATTTTTAAAATATGTAAATGCTTCTAATAATTTCAAGTATAGTTTTATAATCAATATTATATATGAGAAGCTGTGATAATTTTTTATATGTAACCGAACAGTAATAGTGAGTTAGTATTGATAATGATTAAGTAATTTCAATTTTATATATATATATATATATATATATATATATATAAATTACTTATTTCAAGTCTTATATATATATATATATATATATATATAAGACTTGACATATAGCAATTCCTTTAAAGTTAATGTCACATACGGATCCTCCTATTAATCCAGCAGCACAGCCAAGCTCATCAACATTGCTCCTTATCAAAGACTCTTCTTTGTTTGGACTATACACCCTTTCCATATCCCCTTTCCATTTCATATGTATCCCCCTCCCTTTCACCATATTGTACTTGCATTTCATTTTGCCATGTAGTCATCTCTTTGTAAAACTTTTATCTGTTGTGTATCTTGTCTTTTTGATGAATAAAAGCTTTCATCATTGAGAAAAAAAGATTTTGATACTAAGAACTAATATTCAATTGATATTTCTTTTATTAAAATCTCTCAGAAATATTTTTGACTGAATTCCTATAAAGAAAATACTTGACCACAATAAATATAATTAAACTATAAAAAGTTTTTTTTTTTTAAATTTAATAGGATATCTTGTACCGGTCAAAATAGTATGCTCACCTAACACGATTCAAATCTTAAGCAAAAGTACCTCGAATCCAATCATGCCCGAGATACACAGGTCTGGAGCAATCCTGAATTCTAACCTATTTGCCTATTCTTCGAATCTCTGACCCAATGAACAACAATTCTGATGACACAATAAAATTATTTTAAATCCGTGCCCATAAGCAAAGCGGTAGAGCATAAGATCAGACTGATGGTGATGATCGAGATTGGAGTAGCCCAGGAATTACATTTATTATAGTTATTTATTGATGCTAAGCTCTTAGCTAAAGAAAATAGTTCTAAATATTAACTAGAAAATAATACTTCAAAAACGACAAACCAGGATTTACATGAAACAGATATTTTTTAATAAATCTTACACAAACTCATATGTATATTACAAAAGATTAAAAAAATGCATGTATATTTTACCAACCAGTTTCACGCTTGGGACAATATTGTTTATTTACAAGACTTGGGACTTTGTTGTATAAAATCCCCTCTATCACTCATTTAATAAATATAATTGTACATATACAATTTCATATTATTTTGACAAATAAATATAAATGTACGGTCTCAATCATTTATTTACAATCTTAAAATCATTACATATGTTTGATAGGCATTGTTAGGACATAGCGTCTTTAGAATAAGTATACATAAAAAACAAACAATGCGCAGTATTTACAAGAATAAATTATATCAATTGATTTACGTCTCTGGGAATCGATAACGCTTTTTTAAACGAAAGCGGTTTTAAGATCAACATACTGAACGTATTTTACGAAATGAATCATTATCTTTAACACATCATTGCGACTTACTACGATTAGACGGACGGCGATCAAATTAAAGAGCAGAGTAATGGTACTAGCATACATTAAAGAAATCTGGCCTTCATGGCGATTGTGGATATTTTATCATTTTAAAGCATATTTGAAAAACGAAATTAGAGTTGATATGTCCACGCATTCTGGCGGAGCGATAGCGAAGAGGGTCTGGGTTTGAGGAGAATCTGGATGCACTGTATTCTGCAGCACATAATATCATAACCCTCCTAAACTTTACGTTCCATAGAGAGTCTCTGATTACGTTCGATGTCTCCAATAACAAAACGATCAAGAAATGGAAAAGATAAAATATCAGAATAAAGAAAAAGGTATGCCAGCAACGTTTATATAATTTTATAATATTATTTAAAGTTTGGAAATGGTCTAACCTCTTGCGCAATAATCTATTTTTCAATTCTGAGTCATTTAACTAATCATAATGAATAACAACATTTATATTTAAAGAATCGATTCCCAAATACGTATTAACCGGTAGAATTCGCCCTTCAGGCACCAGCAAAAAAAAAAGAATTGGATTAATTATGTGAAGGTTCACGATTTTTTTAAAATAGAAATTTAAAGACAAATTCAAAGCAGCCAATTTAGCAAAATTCATCCACAGTAAAAGTTTTTAATTTACTTTAAGAATAATGAATTTAAAAATGAAACCAAACTCGCTAGCAATTTCTATTTAATATAAAGAAAACTTTATTGATAAGTTTTAAACAAAGCCCACCCTTTTTCCAAGTAAAACAATTATTTTCCCGCGAATTTAGCGATTTTGGCATATTAAAGAAAATAGATTATATTTATACATTAAACAAAATACATAACATCTTAATGGAATCGCCCATATTTGTATATATAATTTAATTAAGCGTGAAAGGTAAGTTAAAATACATGATATTAATAAAAGATTACTGAGACAGAGTTTAAAAGCAAAATTTAGCAGAAGCTTATAAAATAATATATATATTAAGATATGAAGGTTGAACTATAGATTACAAATTACAAAAGTATTGACTTATGAAGGCAGTTCTACGTTAAAAGGTTACCTAAGGAAAAAAACAGCATAGCGGCATCATTAGCAATCAGCAGTCAGAAGTAATCATGTTGTATGGTCAGCTAGATGGAACATGGCAGTGGCAGGCAGACAGTTCTTTGAGAGAAGAAGGAAAAAAGGTGCTTCTTTTCTACTCACAATTCATCGCACCGAACTTCTCTTGACTTCTTAAAATGTTACGGTCTTGAAACCCTTTAAAGTAACTGACTGAAAAAGAACTCAACTCAACTGACTCAAATCTCAACTCCAAAAAAAAAAACTCTTTTGTTCTATGGGCCTTTTTTTTATCAACCCTAATCCCACCAAGAATGCAATCTCAGTTGCCCACAGCTATCTCTTAATTAAAAAAAACATGTTTGATTAGTAAAATATTTAATTAACAAACTAAAACAGATAAGGCTGGAAATACCATTTTAGCTATTTTTAGAGATTTGAAAACAACTAAAAGAGAATTTTAATTAAGATTTATAATTTTAATTAATGAAAACAATCAGTCGTATAGACAAAGATAATTTTAGTATTTCAAACCCTCCCCATCTTTCTTTGTTGTTACATTGAATATACACAGATATAAAAATAATTACAAATATCTAAGCAAATGTATTTTTATAGCAATAAAACTATTGCTTTAGTCATAATATATATACGCATCATTCAAACTACTGTTTCATTTTTACTAAACAAAATTAATTTTACTCATCTTTAGAATGATTCGACATACAGTGTGTGAGTGAATAGCATATATTTATAGCAGGGTCTGAATTGCGGACCCCATAGGAGGTTAGTGTAGATGGTTAAGCATGAAGCTCAATGATGATTAGACATTGACTGCTTCAATCTTTATTTTTTTAAGTTTTACTATTTTTATTAGTAATTATGTACATACAACAATGATGACGCTAGTATATATATATATAAACGAAATGTTATCCGGTTACATCCGCATATATATATACATATATATATATGTCCAGATCATTATATATATATACAATAAATTATACACAAACATATCCGGATAACATTTCATGGAAGTTTCCATGCTAATAGATGGTTGCAGTATTATGGAATTTAGATAAAAGATCAACTGATTAAAACTGAATATATATAATTTTCAATTATTATCTGCAGAGTAAAATTCTCTTTAACTTTAATGTCTGATCCATAACATTTTTTCCCAGATCATTCTAGCAAATTTCGTTATGTGCATTTCATATATTGTTGGTTTCTACGTCTTTTACAATATCATAGAGTTGCATTTATTATGATCTCTTGTAAAAATATGTTCAGACATCTAACATTCTAGTCTGATAATATTTCCAATGGTGTCTATGATACTGGGTTGTTTTTTCATCAAAATATTTTGCTTTTGGTTTATTCATATTATTCCCAATATAATCATTTTTATCTCTGTTGTGTAGTTTAAATTCTTCAGTTAAAAATTAAAATATCAGATCCATATATAAAAACTAAACACATTTATTAAAAATCAATTCAAAATATAACATATTTCTTTTAATATTACACTAGAATCCATCCATTATGATTTCATCTTAATTAATAATGTGACTAAGATATTTGTACTTGTTATTTTTTTCTAATTTATGATTTTCAAACTTTTTTCCCTCCAATAAAAAATCACTGAACATTAAATTAATAATAGTTTTTTTTTATGTTTCAAAAGCCACTTTATTAACTCAAGAAAATTTTTACAGTGAAGTTACATTTTGTACATTCTTTGTTTTTTTTTTTTTTTTTACATGGCAGTGTCTAGATTTTTGATGCATAGTTTTATGTAAGAGCATACATAAGTCAAATAAATCAGTTTCAATATTAAAAGATGTTACATTGATTATAATTATGTTTTCATGTTCATTTATATATTGATCAACTAGTTTCAATAACAAAAGATAATATATTGAGCTACATCTTGAGTATGTTTTTTTCATTGTGGGTTCAAATCCAAGTCTGAATTTTGTTTTATTATTTTTATGATTTTGATCTTCTTTTTATCCAATTGATTCATTGTTACCTGATTTAAATTCATATGATCTCTATAGATGTTTATACAAATATTATCTATAGGTTTAATCCACATGTTCATTTACTTGAACCACTTAATGTCTATAAAGCTTGTCTACTGTTTGAACAACCCATATTGCTGAGTATGTTGACATTTTTTGCATAGTTTCCAGATGTATATATGCATTTGTGGAAAATGAGTTTTATAATTTTCTTTCTCATGACATAGATAAACCTGGGTTCCTTTTCTGATTTTTTTTTAAAATGATAGGCTTAAAACTTTTATTCAGTCATCCTGATATATGTTTTCACTAGTATTGCTCAAAGTATATGTGTTTGTATATACATCTTGTTTGACAGTTTGTAATTGTTCTAGATAAATCTGGGCTTCCTTACCTGATTTTTTAATGATGGGCACAGATCTTTTATTCCAGTCATCTTGATTTATGATTTCACTAATATTTCTCAAAGTATATGTATTTGTATCTACATCTTTATTGACTGTTTGTAATTGTTCTTAAGCATCCTCACAACCTAGGTCTACATCTTCATCAATATCATCATTTGATTAGAACACTTGTTTGTGGTTGTCTGAGGTAAGGTTTCTGGTTTTGATTTTTTTAAAATGTTCTTTTTTTTTTGGTGGGCTTCTTATTTTTCTTTTTGGGTCTGTCTTTCCTTGTATTGTTTGGGGCAAACATGTTTGTATTGTTTGTGTCAGGTTGGTTAAGGTATTGGCAATATCAAACATAATCAAACCCAACCAGCAAAAAACAATAGAAATTGAAAGCAAACCTTGATAGTTTTATTATATAGATTTCATCTCTTAACTTTTGTAACAGCACCTGAGGTAATCGAGTTTTATTTACAAAACAATTAGTTCGGAAAAATCTGTGTCTTAAATAATCTTTATTTGTTTTAATTCTCTTTCATTTTAAACCTTCAAATAATTTTGTAAAATTGCTGTAAAAAGTTTTAGATATATGGAATCACCTTCTTTTTTACTCTTATCAATATAAATGTTTGTAATATTACCAGATAATCTAATCATTGACATTGAGTTTTGAATTAAAAAAAATCACTTTATTTTTCACTTTTATCATTATAAATATTTTTAATATCACTATATATAATCTAATAACAGGCATGATATTTTTTTTTCAAAACAACTAATACAAAAAGATAGAAAGTTGTTGGTAAATTTTTAACTGAAACAAGACAATATATGAAGAAAACAAGAAATATAAAAATATTTTAAAATTCCATTAACAAGAATCAAATAATTGGAGTTTTGTAAATTGGTAGAAAATAAATTGTTGCCATAAAAATGTATGATTGCGAATTATCAAAAAAATAAAAAAAATCCATAGAAGAGAGCAGACGTCTACAAAAAAAAAAAAAATGAAGTTACATTTTGATACTAAAAGGAAATTATTACTATAATAAGAATAAAAAATGACAATATTATATTAGAAAAAGATGACCTCATAAAATACATGGAAGAGTATATACACAACAATTAATTTATTAATAAACTATAAGAAAACAACGTAACATCTATAATGATAGCATTTTCTGTTTGTCACATTTTAAATGAAAAAAACAAGACATGGAATTATCTCTGTAAAAATTGGAAGAGTTTTATGAAACAATGGAATTATTATTGATGTCATTAAAAATTCAAAAAACAAATGAAGAAATGGAGAAATTGTCATCAAAATTATATAATAAATATGCAACGGATAAAGATGTAGCAGGTAATTGAAACAATGAAGTAGCAATATTGATATTTAAGAGAAATTAAAAGAAAGATATAAATTCCAGATCTATAAGTCAATATTTAGCAGTTTTATATGATATATTTATGATGAAAAAAAACTCAGAATCAGGGATCTTTGGATCAAACGAACCGAAATAACAATGTTGATTTAAAAATAAATTAAGAACACTAGATCTCGTTCAAGTATTAAAATAAATTATAAGAATCAATTAGTATAAGTTGCAATTATATTTTGGTTTTGCAAATTATGAAAAGATATTTGCTTTATGTACAGTTCTACTGTGATATATATATATATATATATATATATATATATACATATATATATATATATATATAGTTTACATGGTTATATATATATATATATATATATATATAACCATGTAAACTAATATTGACTATTAAAAATTTAGCACAAATTAATGTGGAGATTATTTTTCAAAAAATTAATATATTGCTAAATATGTTATAGCCAGTATTTGTTTACATGATTATTAAATTAATAGAATTTATATGTACCTTACATCCAAAATTGTGAACTTGTTAGATTATGGCAATGTTTAAGATAGTGATTAAACTAACATTTCATCTCTTCAAAACATCAGTAATTAATCTGCTAACCACATAAAACTGATAAATCTGACCAAACTATTATGAAGAAATCTCTACTCAAAAGGAAGAAAAAAAGCTCACCCTAAAACAATTTCAAGAACAGAAAATGGACAAAAGAAAGTATAATAATTTGTAAAAAAAATAAATTTGATTATAAATGGAATTAATTAATGTATGCCATCAAGGAAAAAATATTAGTTCACATAAAAATATTTACAATGAATTGAAGAGAGAATTCTGCTACAAAACTTTATGATCCATAAGTTTTTAAAGAACATGTTTATCAATTACACTGATATTAACAATTTTAAATTACATTTAATTCAAATGAAGTATATTATGTATAAAGTGTTTATATATTATTTAAGTGATTGATTAGAGACAGAAGCAAATGTTTTGTTAAATAAGTGAGCATTTACTGTTAATAATTTAAAATCTAGTCATGTTTAAAGCATATAAAATACAAAATTTGCTACATCTTTTCTTTTATTATATATAGATCAGTTAAAATGTTATTTCATTTAAATAAAACATTTTATTTTTATGTAGAAATTGTTAGCAAATATAAGAAGGTAGTTAAAATAATCAATGATGCAATATTTGCTTTAAATCCATACAGTGTGTACACAAGTGAAATGTCCCAATGTTAAAATAATGATTGATAGTATAAATATTAGAGTTTTAAGTTAAAGTAAATATTTATTTTGAAATTTGATCTTTATTTGTAGGTAAATTAATTATATTGAATTAGATTAGTGTTAGAATTTATAATATAAATGCAGCTGTCAGATAAATATTGAATGATTAAAATATGGATTTGTTTTGTAAATTTAAGGTCAGATTAAAAAATACAACCTCTTATAATTAAGTAATGTTATTGTTGAATGCCAGGTTGGATACAAAAGCCCACCTCAGTTAATTAAATTATTATTAAATCAAGATTCAGACCTAAAGTGATCTCACCCTAGATTTTTTGTTGGAAGGAAAGTGTATTTATTATAATAATCCAATATTATACTTAAATGTGTACTATTATGTTATGAAGATAATGATAGTAATAAATGTTTATATTTGTGAGAATACAGGATGTATTAAAGGCTAACGATTTATTTTTTTGGAAAATGTGCTCAATCATAGAACCATGTTAGTATTATAATAGGTAATTGAAAGGTTAATGTTTTAAAATAAATCAAAATAAACTTTGGATACTTTACAAATAGTTATAATCATTTTGTATTTGCTTTCCAGATTGTGAATTAAAAATTAAAAGATAATGGAGAAATGGCTTATTAAAGGAATCATTACCATTAAATTATAATCATAAATTATAAAAATGGTGACAAAGTATTTATTAAATTAATCATTACCATTAAATTGTAGTCATAAAAAATTTCAAATTATAAAAAGAAATTAATAAATTATTCTGATATATTTACTAATGTACATATGTTTAGGGCAAATAACGTTATATTTGTTCTAAAAAATTATGATGCTTTGTAAATAAATTGTTGTCATGTTATTTGGTAAAATAATTTGTGTTAAGCTTTTTTACACATAATATCTGGTCTGCAATTAATTCCACATTCATTTCATCAGGACTAGCTCATATCTTATGTGATTTGGCCAGGCATTGCAAATAATGTTTGTGTATTGGCTATTATCATCACATATTAAAAAATATATTTTTCAAATCATATTAAAATATATAAATAAAGAATATATGTCTATATATTTCCTGATGTTTAATGTCAAGTAGCATCTGATCAGTTAAATTAGATTAAACATATATATGTTGAACATTACAATATATATATATATATATACACCTGGGTCTCATTTTATGTGGATTATTTTAATGCGATTTTGAAGTTATGTGATTCGTGTTTCTTATTAATATATTTCATATTTCACTATATTTATTAGATATCAATAAATTAAAATTATTAATAACTTATTTTGACTTGAAATACTTTTTTTTCCAAAAATATAACGTTATATTAGCAGTTAACAAGAATGTGGCCTGAAGCTGCATTTAGAATATTAGCTTCTATGTAAATAACCTATGTATAGTAATTAGTAAATATTAATAATAGGTTTATATTTACATATAAAAATATTGCAATAAATAGTCAAAAATTTTAAAATTTTAAAATGAATTTTCTTAATTATAACAGAAATAAATAATTTTTTAGATTTTTAAAATAAATAATAATGAAAAATTTTATTGATTTTATAAACTGAAAATAATATTTCTAATGATAATCTATAATCTTTTTGTTTTGATTACAATCTCATTTTTTAATATAGAAACAAAAAATATTAACACAGCTTAAGATTGAGGGTGGCGCTAGTTGTATGTCACATGATGAATCTATTTTCTTAACATTTCCCAAACGAAGGCATATTGTCAAATAGTCAAAGAATCGCTAATGATTAAAATATGTATGAAAAAATGTAAAATTAAATACTGTAGTTAATAAAAAAAGTTTGTCTTGTATTTTTTTTTTTTAAATAATTGAAATTTTTTAATAGTCATACTTTATTTACTTATTATTTTAATGCAAATTTAAAAGTAATTTTTCCTTCTTGCTTTGCTTTTATGCGATTTCTGAAAATTACAACCCCCTATTCCCATTTTTCAATGTAAGTTAAGTCTATTTTTGAGTGATTTCTTTTGTGCACATTTTCTGAGAAACCTATCTACCACATAAAATGAGACCCAGGTGTATATATATATGATAAAATAAACATTTTCTGGGCATCATGTATTAAAGATATATTTAAATATTTAATAAAACATCATATAAATATATAATGATATTGAATAATGTTAATTTAATTTAAGGACATGTGTATTTTTTATAATCTTCCAAGTAGCAATATTTGACAAAATTAAACAATTTCTGATGAACATATGTTTTTGTCACAATCAATTTGATATTAAAATTTGAAAACCTGAAAGGTCATAAAAATTCTATAGAAGAAATAAGTTTTCCCATTATATATTTATGTGATCTGTAATTAATTATATATTCAAATATTTATTAAAAAGCAAGATTATTTAAAAATGAGTTTGATTTTTTAAAAACTTTGCCATATCTCTGTCGATTTAATTAAATTCCTGGTTAAATTTATATTTAAACTTTAATACCAGATTAAATGTTGCAATGGTATTTAAACAGAAAATTGGGTTATATTGCTATGTTTGACGAATATCAATTGTTTTGATGTTGCTGTAATGTAGATTATGTCAGAAATATATGTAAAATAGAAACCATTTAATTTATAATTAAACTTTGCCACTTGAAAGATTAGAAAAAATTTCTGTACTTCACACACACGCGTGCGCGCGCGCACACACACACACATATATATATATATATATAATGTTTTCACAGTTGTATGATATAGATAAATTATTATTTTTGGGACTAAACCATGTGTTATTTTGCATTACATACCGATATTTTGACAAACTAGCAACCACCGTTGTCAAGATTAATTTTTGAAAGAAAAATAATTAGATATCAAACAGTAACATGACTGAGTGTGAGATGATAAATGAGGTTCAACTTGAAGTAGTTCTAATATTGACTTAAAATTAAAAGGTCAAAAAACTGAAGGAGATAAATATTTTGATAATCCTCATATTGTGAATGCTGATCTAATTCAAGTTGAATCTCATTTCTCATCTCACACTCAGTCATGTTTCTGTTTGAGATCTAATGATTTTTCTTTCAAAAGTTAACCTTGACAATGGTGGATGCTAGTTTATCAAAATATCGGTATGTAATGCAAAATAACACATGGTTTAATCACAAAAAGAATAATATATATATATTGTACTGAGGTGCATCATGACCTAATGTGTAATATTCTTTAAAAGTAATAATATTTAATAAATTTAGTTTTTTAAAAATAAAGTGGGAAAATGAAGTTAAAATAAAAGTTAAAAATTGAAGAAAAAAACAAAAAAACAAAAGAGTAGGGTAGGGGGGGTTATTGTTAAAGAAAAAGTAAATAATAAACAATTTTAAAAGGAGGGTAAGATTTTTTTATTTTTTTTATTTTTAAAAAAAAAAGAAAGTGAAATAAAAATGAATTAATATTACTTTTGATTGGTTCATAATAAAAAGTAATAAAACCTTCAACAGGTATGCTTTAAACATGCTTATGTGACAGCCAATCAGGTGTAATAATGACAGCACATGGACCTCTCAATTCTCAAACACAAGTCAAAACTATAAAAAAAAGATGGGACCCACTTTCTTCTATGCCTCAATTTATATATAAATAAGCCAGACTCAAGCATTTTGAACTAAGAGCGTGAAGCTTAAATACCTTCGCATTTAATTCACTAAATATTATATATAAATAAACAACGCGAAATCATTCGATTTACTACTTGAGTCTGGCTTATTTATATATAAATTGAGGCATAGAAGAAGGTAAGTCCCATCTTTTTCTTATAGTTCTGACTTGTATTTGAGATGTGCTGTCATTATTACATGTGATTGGCTGTCACATAAGTATGTTTAAAGCGTATCGGTTGAAGGTTTTAGGTTTCACATTATTACAAGGTTATCTGTTTGCACTTAATAAATTTGATATAAAAGTAATAAAGAAAATTCATTTTGTTTTGTAATAAAAGAATTAAATGTATAGGTGTGTAAATATTTTGAATAAAAAAAGTGGAAGCCCAATCAGAGCGAAGTAAATGTACAATGATTTCATGAGATAAAAAACGATGGTTAGGAGAAAACTTTGTCATTGTTAAAATGGTTGTAATTTCAACATTCCATTATTATTATATTTAAAAAATAATTCAAAATATTTTATAAAATCAATGAATCAAATGCAAACTATATAAATTGCTAGTCAGACAAAATGATGCATTGTTAAATTCATTGTATCATGCAGCTAAGTGGAGCCTTCTCTGCAATACCATCAGCAGATAGTTCAGAGGGAAACCATGTTTAGATAAAGTCAACAGAGTAATGGAGTGTCTATGCTGAGAGCCATGAATGCCATGTAGCATCACAAATTCAGGGAAGAGTTACGTAGAGTTGCGCTAACTGGTTAAAAATAACATTCTATAGAAATTACTTTTTGCTGTATGTATGTCAAATCATATTTCATATCCTAGGTAATGTGTAATTTTCCTATTCTCTAAATAAACAAATAAATAAAAACTTTCAACTTTACTGTTTAGTATTTGGAAGATATAAATGATATCGGCTTCTGTATTCAACTTTATTCAGAGACATTAATTGTATGTATGAGTGAATTTTAATTTAATATGTTATGTATATTTATAGCTATTTATATTGTATTAAGACATTTGGTTAAATGAAAAGAGTGTGTGTGGTTGAATTATAAAACAAAACAATTGTTTTAAAAAAAAAAGATTTAAACTGTCCTTGAAATATTTTTATTTATATATAAATCCACATATTTATGCTGAAATAATATTTTTAGTAAAGTGGGAAGGGAAAGACTTAATTAATTGATAAATGATTAAATTACAATTAAAAGAATAAGGAGATTTTTTTTAAAATAAGGATTTGTTATTTAAGGATGCCAAAGTTATCTTAAGGTAAATCATCATTATTATTAAAAATAAAATTTTCAGATTGAGCTGAGTTTTTTTTTTTTTTTTAGGCAGCTACAATTCGATGAGCTAGCTGGGATCTCAGATACTAGATTCATTGCTGGTCAGGTAAACATGTTAATTACTATGTGATTAACTGGAACCTAAAGGGTTTACCTTAAAATAAATGTGTTTAGTTGCCAGTATTTGTCTAGTAGCCAAGTGTTTATATTATTGGTAGCTTTCTTCCAATGATATTGTTCACTATACCTGAGGACTTTACACCTTCTGCGATTGGATGGTTTTAGTAAGGAAGGAATAATATTTTCTATTTCTATTTATTGTTAGAATATAAAATAAAGAAGGTGGGTGGTTCAATATATATAAATATATATATATATTGTGCCCTTTTATATATATATATATATATATATATATATATATATATATATATATATATATATATATATATATATATATAACAAACTAACCAAAGGAAATACATATAAAAACAAAAAAAAAAAAGACTTATAAATCCAATAAACAATATTATATTTCAACCAGAGGACTGGTTTTCATCAGAAAGAAAAAAAATATACAGTAAAATGATGACAATCAAAAATTACAGATTTGATACCAAATCTGTAATTTTTGATTATCGCCATTTTACTGTGTATTTTTTTTTTTTTTCTTTCTGATGAAAACCAGTCCTCTGGTTGAAATATAATATTATTTATTGGATTTATATATATATATATATATTACATAAAATTATTATGTAATATATATATATATATATATATATATATATATATATATATTACATAATAATTTCCCATAGACTTTAATGCTAGAATTGATAAACAAATGAAAGATAAAAGTGCTGTAGGTAATTTTGGTTATGATAATAGAAATGAGAGAGGACATAGACTTGTGGAGTTTGCAAAAACAAAACAAAACAACAACTTTATATTATGAACTCTTTTTTAAAAAAAAAATGTTAAAAGGATATGGACATGAAAGCATCCAAATGAAGTTACATCAGAATTAGATTATATTTTGACTAACAGAAAATACATATTTCAAGATATTAATGTAATTAATGAATTTAACACAGGAAGTAATCATCAATTAGTAAGATGTAAGATATGTATTAATGCAAGAACTAGAGAGACAAAAATTATTAAGACAAACAATATTTAAAGTTGATATTCCTAATTTTTAGAAATGTTCTAATGAATATAAATTAGAACTTACAAATTGGTTTCAAGTATTAGTAGATTTTGAACATGATTCAGATTTGAATGAAATTAATATGAAAATAACTGATACACTTTTAAAAACTGCAACAAAGATAACTGGTAGAAACAAGCAGCAATTGAGACTAGAAAATTTATGAAGAAAAGAAGGAATATGAAGATAGACAAAAATGATGCATTAAATAGGATTGAATATCTTGAATTTTGTAAAATGATGCAGAAAAGAGTTGAAAATAATACAAGAAAGTATAACTGTGAATTAGCAAGGAAAGTTGTAGAAGAGAATAAAAATTTCAAGAGTGTAAAACATCATTTTATTATTGGTAGGAATTTTATATCTGCAATAAAAAAAGATGGAATTATTACAAAAAAGAGAGATGTCATCATGAAATGGGTAGAAGACTTTTATCAAGAATTATATAGTAATAAACAACAACTATCTCCTAAATCTATTACATCTTCTGAATTGCCCAAAATTTTGAATGAAGAAGTGAGACATGCAATGAAATATATGGAAAAAGGAAAGACTCCAGGTAATGATGAAATTATAATTGATATATTAAAAGAAGCAGGCAAAGAAATAGAAAAAAAATAGCAAAGTTATATACCAAATATCTAAATGATAAAGATGTACCAGTGATTGGAAGAATGCAGTATTAATATTAATATGTAAAAAGGGTGATAAAGAATATATTAGAAATTACAGACCTATCAGTCTTTTATCAGTTTTATACAAATTTTTTAACAATATAATTACAACTTATTTACAGAAAACTTTGAATTTCCACCAACCAAAAGAACAAGCTGGATTTAGAAATGGTTTTAGTACAGTAAATCATATCCATATATTGAAAGAAGTTATAGAAAGGACAAATGAATATGAATTACCATTATGCTTTGGATTTGTAGATTATGAAAAGGCATTTGATTCTATAAACATTTCTTCAGTGATTAAAGCATTGGATCAACAAAGAAGAGAGCCAGGATATTGTCATATTTTAAAGAATGTTTATAAAAATTCAACATCAACAATTAGATTACATAATGATTCTGGGAAATTCAACATTGAAAAGAGTGTAAGATAGGGTGACTCCATATCTTCAAAACTTTTTACAGCAGTGCTGCAAGAAGTATTTTGTGGATTAAAATGGGAAGCTAAAGGAGTGAAAGTAAATGGAGATTATTTAAGTCACTTAGATTTTTCAGGTGATGTAGTTGTTTTTGAAAATAATGCTTTAGAGCTGCAGGAAATTTTGCAGGAATTATCAGAATGAAAGTAGGAAAGTAGGACTAAAAGTAATGTTTAATGGATGTTTTCAAAATATGAAAATAAATATTGATTATGATAAGTTAGAAGAAGTTAACAGTTACAAATACCTTCTTCAGATTATTAATACATATGGAAACATATTGGATCAAATTAATTATAGAATTAAACTTGGTTGGAGTGCTTTTGGCAGAAATAACTTGATACTAAATGGAAATATGCCTATCTGTTTGAAAAGAAAGGTTTTTAATAAATGTGTTTTACCAGTTCTACTTCTTAATCTGTGACTTGGATACTTAATTAAAGAACAATACAGATACTTCTGATCACTCAAAAAATATGGAGGGATGCATGTTGGGTTAACAAGAAAGATTGAAAATGCAATATATGGGTAAGAGAACAACATGCATGTTTTACTGACCTCATTGATAAAATTAAAAGACTGAAGTGGAGTTGGGCTGGACATATTTCTAAAAGAGATGATAATAGATGGACAATTGAAATCTTAAACTGGATTCCAAGAAATTGTAAAAGACTCAGAAAGAGACCACATGTGAGATGGTTGGATGAAATAAGAAAGTATGCAGCAGTGATATGGAGAAGAGAAGCAAGGATCAGACAAGATAAATTGAACTTGGAGAGACCTTCATCCTGCAGTGGTTTGATAATGGTTGAGGATGAGATATATCACATGAAATCATTCTATGTTTATCCACACCAAGCATTTAAAGTCTGCTGTCAAGGCAATATTATATTATAATATATATAAAATTAAAATATTTTTTGGGTCCTATCATCACTGAAATCACATTTATCACATTTTTTTAAAAAAAGATCACATCCATGATTTTGATAATAGTAAAATATTAGCTACTTTGGAAAAAATATGACTTCAAAATTGTATCTTTTAAAATTTTAAAAAGGGCAAGTTTAAATAAATGGGATAAAATACAGTGTATTACAGCCTTATGAAAAACAAATGTTTTACCTTTTGTAAAAAAAAAATCAATTTTAATAAACAGAAAAGAGTAAAAAAAATTTTGTTAATCCATCTCCTATGAATTTAAACAATGTCATTTATCCCTAGAACATGTGAAATCATTTATTTAAATATTAAAACGATAGGTTTCCTAAAAGTCGAAAATTTATAACTATTTAATTTAATGTAAAGAAAAAATAACTTTTATCCTACTAGTATAATTTGGTGAGGTTTTCAGTTCTTTTAAATCCCATTTACGTCAAGTATATCAAAAGTAGTAATGAGACTTTAGAATTAATGTTGGTTTAACTAAACATTTTGTTTCTATTTTGAAAAAAAAAAAAAAGATAATTTAAAAAAACAACTTTTTTTTTCAGTTCCTTTTTTTAATGTAAAACTTTATAATAGTCAAAGAAACATCTAAACGAAATAAAAAAAGAGAAACAAACTTAATGTAATTTTATTTAATCATTAACAATAATAATTGTTCTATTAAAATAACATATATGATTTTTATTGTTTATGATTAGCTACCTGAAATGTAACCCAAATACAATTAATAGATAAACAAAATATTTACAGGTATTACTTAGTAACAATATCTTATTACATAATGTTTTTACATAGTTGGTTACCATGAGTATGTATAGTGAATAGAAAGCATATTCAATTCATGATTTTTATTTTTAATATATATTTATTTATTTTTAATTATTTAACTGTATATTATATACGTTTAACGACTACAACTTTACTTATTAAAATTCTTCAACAGCAAAATTCTGTGCTTTTTACTTATAAAGTTTTTCTATTCCTTCTTTTGTGAATTAGCAAGTAAAAAAGACAGATGTCGATTTCCAAAGGTTCTACTGTTTATTTAATAATTGTAAAAATATACCGTTGAAACTTTTACAGAGCATGAAATTTATAGAATTTGTTTTTACTTTACATCTATATAGTTTGTAATGCTTCAATCTTAAATACATGATGTAACTTGCAAACTCTTTGTTCTCAATGTCAGTGGTAGTTTGAATACATAGATTATATATATATATATATATATATATATATATATATATGTATATCAATGATATATATATATATATATATATATATATGAAAGAAAACTATAATAAGACAACATATTTATTTATCATTATATGTCTGGAGATTCATGTCCAGTGCAAATAAAACGGAATTAATAATATTTTTATATATTTTGAATAGTCAATCCATCTAGGTACTTCACTAAGAATAAGAAATGATTGTTTATCTATCTTTAATTCGAGACGAAACAAGAGAAAAAATTTAAAGTCTTATCTGTTAGTACTTGGTTAGCAGGAAGAATTTTATCTTCTTGACTATTCCTTTCTGAAAGAATTTTGAAGATATTTTTACCCTCAATTAATTATTTAAAGATTGCTATATATGAAGTTAAAAACTGCAAACTTCTGACAGACTTTTTTTTTATAATCCATTTGAAAGAAAAAAAATATTATTGGATTTAGAATAACATTTTTATTTATTTATTGCAGTAGTCATAAGATGTTACTTTTGTAAATTCTACAGGGATTATGATGTAAAAGTGTATATGTTAAGTTAATTAGCTAATAAATACGGCAATTATATGAAAAAAAAAGTTGAGATTCATCCAACTGTAGTTTATCATTGTTTTCTGCCTCATCAATACCATTTATTTTTTATAAGACAATTCATTCTTGTATTTTAATACTTTATGCTTATTATGCCAAACATTAATTAGACTTCCCAATATTAAGAAACTGATTAATGTTATATATATATATATATATATATATATATATATATATATATATATATATATATATATATTACTTTAAAGATTTTCACAGACATATAAATGAAATCATTGAAATGCAACGGATTTTTTTTAATACAATGATATAGATAAAATTCCAGCTACCGTTGTAACTGAAATTTTATCTAGATTATTAGAAGAACAAATTTCCATTATATTTAAATGTTTGCACTCACACACACACACACCCACACACACATATACGCATATATATATATATATATATTACATTAATGATTTTCTTAATATATATATATATATATATATATATATATGCGTGTGTGTGTGTTAAAGAGAAATAATTTCAAACATTATTCTAAATCCAAGTATAAATACACAAATCATCTACAATGTTAAAACATTTTAGCAGGGCTTCGTGTGAGAAACAAATACAACGTCTAAATTAACCACATTAATTAAAGGTTCACTTCTTATCTATAAGCCACAAAGTTATTATGTGAAATACTATTGGAATGTTTTAATGTTATAAGTCATTAGTTTATTTTTATATATAAATATTTCTTTATCAATCTTTATCCACAGCAGCTTGATCCAGATTCTTTGATTCATAGTGTCTGTCATTATGGCAAAAAAAAATTTCCTAATGATTTTTTTGAGATTCAATTTAAATGTTTGATTGATTAATTTATTATTTCTGTTTTCCCCATACAATCTGCGATCTTTATATTTCTATTTATTAAAAAATAATAATCTTAGATCCACAAGTAATCATTGATAAAAAAAAACAAAACAATGAAAATTATTCTTTGTGCCCACACAGCTTAAATTATTTAGCATCAAATTATATTTATTTAAATTTAATTTTATAAGCAATTCTATCAATTATGCTTCCATATATACTTATAATCTTTATTTATCTTTCTTCTGAAAAGCCAATGAATATAAATTTAACCATTATATTATTTATCTTTAATTTGACTTTTTAATAATTTTTGTACATTTCCTAAAATTATGAGTTATCATTTGAAAAATATAAATACCTTAATAAATCTCTTTTATTTTTTATATTTGTATTTTGATTTACCAAATACTTACCATAAAATTTCTAAAAAATATTAAAGAGATCAAATTATTCTGACATACATCTTTGTTGATATTAATATTTTTAACAATGCAGTCTTAGTTTTTACATTGAATAGTAACTTATAACTTTTGAATCTATGCCTTGATATTTTAATGCTTTAATAACCATAGAAATTCTTATACAAATAATTTACTTATGAAATAAAAAAAAATATGTGGAGTAGAAAACAATATTTTTTTATTTTATAATTTCTTTAAATAACTCTTTCAGTCTTACTGTGTTATATACATTATTATTTTTAAATCTATTTGCAAATGGTTTAAGATTGATGTTTGTGAAAATAATTTGTAATGATTTCAGTAAAGATCTTATATAGAACTATGAAAGATTAATGTTCCTTTTTTATAATAATCAACATGACTATTTTATTTTTTACATAATCTTCTATATCATTAACATTCAGAAATTATCAAAGAATTTCTACACGTTGAACTCGATTTTTAAAATATTATAATAATTTCATTATTTTTGAAGACTTTCCATTTGTTCTAAATTAAATTAATGTGAATGATTCACTAATAACTTTAAAAATAGTTGTTATTTCAAATGATCTTCTTATAAAATAAAAAAAAATAATTTGTGTCTTTCATATTTAATACAATATAACTTTAATATGATTCTTTCACACAAGTTTATGTCTCAAAATTTTTATTAATGTTATTAATATTTTTGTTATAGACTAGTTTCTGAAATCATTATTTCCTTTAACTTTGGACTAAAGTTTACTTTCTTTACCAATAGATGCAACAAAAAGTCAAATTTTGTTTTTTAATGATTTTAATGTAAGAATATTATCTAATAACAACAAAAAATCCCTAAATTGTATGAATATTGCTTTAGACACAAGTATTGATAAAATAAAAAAATAAGCCAAATTTAATATCCTTAATTGTTTATTAATATAAGAATTACAAAAAATACAACTGAAATCTACAAATTTATCTAATGCAATATGTTTTCTTTCAATTGATGATCTGCTTTTTCATAAATGAAGACATATGCAATTTCAAGTTCAATTAAACTATTCTCCGAAATATGACTCTTATTAGTAACAGCTATATTAATCTTAAATTAAGACAACTCCTTCATAAATGTTTTTTCCCATTTCAAATCTTAAAGTGATTCTGTCAAATAAAGATTGGACTTTTTATGTATTTATGTTTAGAAAATAATTATAATTAAAATATAATGAGACTTCCATGTCTATGATATATATTGTACTCTTTACAATTGGAACAGATAATAATTTAGTTTAGGAGATAGCAATATTTTTTTAAAAAAATAAATTTAAGTGCTTTTGTTATATATAATTTTTATGTTCTGAATAGTAGGGGTAAAATAAACTCAATAGGTAGGAATTTATTAAAATAGATTTAAGAGTTTGAGCTCACTGTTAGGTGAATCTAATACAACATGATATTATAAAATATATAAAAAAATATTTCTTATTTACTCTAATTTTAAAAATAATGCAGAGATAGGGTAAGTTTAAATTAGTAATACATATTTTATATTATACACTTTAAATAATTAGTTTTGATTAAAATATTATTTTAAAATATCAAATTAATTTAATATTATTTTAAAAGAGTGCTGAAAGTATCACATGACTAGGTGTGTAACTATGTGTACTTTCAGAAAGTTAGGGAAATAAAACTTTAATTTAGCTTGCTAACTAATGTTTGATCCAATAAAATGTAGCAAAATTATCAGATTAA
Source organism: Epiperipatus broadwayi (assembly GCA_028023455.1). NCBI lineage: Eukaryota > Metazoa > Onychophora > Udeonychophora > Euonychophora > Peripatidae > Epiperipatus > Epiperipatus broadwayi. The sequence goes on from JAQFVV010013810.1 coordinate 58,609, forward strand.
AAATAATATTTGAAAATTATTATTTAAAATTGTTATTATTTTTTAGTTAGTTGTAATAATTTATTTGGAAATTAATTCTAAGCTATTAAAAGGTTTTAATATTATTTAAACAAGAATATTAAATTTTTAGATAAAAATATTTGATTCTTGAAGTATTAAATAAGTAGAAAATTATTTAATATTGTTGACTCATAGTTTTTAAATTATTAATTTTAAAATATCATTTTATGCAAATATGTAAATATGTAATTTTGTTCAAGCAGTCTTGATCAATGAACTTGCTAGATTAGATAGGAATAAATACTAAAGTTGAAGTCTATCTAGACTCTATTACACTCTCTTATACTTCTTGTAACACTTATATCACTTATACTTCACTTTTAAATTTTTTTCTATAATCTCCAAATTTTAAAGTGATAATTTTTTTATAACTTTTATTATTTTATTTAAAAAGTATAGTGAAATTTTAATTAGAATAGTTGTATTTTAAATATATCACAAAACACTAAAGTTTTCTATCGGATTTTATGTACTTGAACTTAACTTTAGACCTTCAGAATTATGTAGAATACAATAGTAACTATTTGGATGCATCAGAATATGAATGCCAATTGCCAGAAAAATTACTAAAACATACATGGAGTAAAATTACATGAGAAATATGTAAATATTATTCATTAAGTGCTTGAAAAGACTGACTATTTAATTGAAAAGAATTTTGTAGTTTATAATGCAGAGAATTTGTTTGAAATGAAAGAGAGGAATTGAAAATTTATCAAAAATTTTAGCACAAAAGTTAAAATTTATAAGAGGAGAAAATTAAGACTCTGCATTTATATTTTACAATTAAGCTTTAAATGTCTGATGGAGTGATGAATGCCTGTTTTATTTTTTAAATATAATTGATATTACTGACATTATATAATTCTCTTTTTTTTTTAAAAAAAAAGCCCAATGAATATGTTAAAAGGGATGGCTTCAGAGAGAAATTGAAAAGTAATATACTTTGGACTGTGTTTTAAAACTATTGGCTATTTAAATCGATAAATGGATTAAATGATAGTATAATTTATTTGGAAATAATGAAACTGACTTTGTTTTCAAGAGGATTTAAATTATATTTCTAATAATGCCAACCTAATACAATTATATATATATATATATATATATATATATATATATATATATATATATATATATATATATATATATATATATATATATATATATATATAGTGCCCTTTGTATGGGTCACCATCTGATTCTTGTGCTAATCTATTAAAAATTTTAAATTTAAGATATATTTGAATATGTGATGTTAATTTTGCTTATGGTAATATTTCAAAAAGTTTAATTAAAGCAATCTATGAGTATTTGATATGTAAAATTGTGCTGATATTGAGAGAGACATTTTAAATGATGATAATTATAATATATAGTTGGAAAAATGGCCATAATCAATACTGCATTAATATATTTAATAAGTAGATATTTAAAACTAAAAGTGTTTAAAAGACAAGTTAAAATTAAATGCATATATTTATTGTTGATAAAATAATGATATAAAAGAATATAAATATTTTTAATTATTATAAATACTTAAATAGAAGATTAATATTTGATTTTAATGATACCAAATAATTATTTAAAATCTGTTATGATATCTTATTTATTTTTAAAAAATAAATATTTGTTTTAAAAAAGCAATTGTTAGTTATTTTTGGATTATGACAAGCGTTTCTTGTGTTATAAAAGAAAACAGATGTTAGTTAGATCTACACACATGCTTGGGAGTTATTTAGTAAAGTTGCAAAACTATTTTAAAAATTATGTTATAAAATTTATAAATAATACGTGAGTTATCACGAGATAAAAAATAAAGATATTCAATGTGAAATATTAAATCTGATTTTAAAATATTGCTTTAAAAATATAACGTATAAAAAAAGACTTAGTTTATTTTAAATAATTTTATAAAAGTTAAAATTAAAATCAAGTAAGAGTATATTTTAAAAGTGTTTAATAAATTTAAGTAAACGATAAAGATTATTTTAGAAATTTAATAATGTAATAAATATTAAATATTAAATAAGTCATTATTTATTTTTAATTTTGTGTTGTTGGTAAAATATGTAAATAAGCCAGCAAAGTTGATTGTTTAATCTACCAATCAAATGGGAAGTTTCTTCCGGTATAAAAGCTCAGTTCAATTGTTAGGAGAGGACTCTGTGATTGAATTTTAAAGTTAATTGTGTTATTAAAAATAACTAAGTAAATTTGATAGACGCTCTCAAAATCAATTTTAAAATTATAAGAGTGTCATTATAAATAATTTATAAAAGTGTTAAATGATAGACATGCAGTGTTAACTTAATTTTTTCCCTATCGGTCGTCTCTATTGAGCTCAATTTACAAGCAAATAGTCATGGGAACATCATATGTAGTGAAAATATATCGGAAACTTTACCTTAGAAATATGACAAACGCTGGATTAGTTTGGAAAATTACAAGATGGAGAAAAGTAGTATTTTGGACAGTATATAATTTTAAAAGCTAATTACTGTTGCCTATTAGAAAATAGATATTTTAAAGAATAAATACTTTTGTATAAAGAAAGTATTTTTGCAAGCTATAAATTTAAATGTATATCTTGAGTAAAGATATTAGAAATAAAAGTAGTTTTATAAATACTTGCCTTGCTAAGTCTTTATGTTTAAAAGACTGAATGTTGACAATTTTTGAAAGGCAAATAAATTGAAAATATAATTAGCTAAAAGTCTTAATATAATAAAAATTATTATATTGAAATAATTTAGATGCTGGTCGTTTATAAATAAAGAAGCTTATTCTTACCTAGATATTTTATTAAGGAATGCGCAAGTAAAGTATACATGGACGTCCAAGTTAATCAAAATAATTTAATGAGAATTTTATAAACTATATACTAATTTTAAAAAAAATAATAACTTTTAAATAATATTCTTTAAAGAACTAGATCATGATCCTATAAACTATTTTAATTTTATTTTATTTTCTTGAGGGAACTTATTTTAAAAAAGAACATTTTCGTTTTTCATAAACTTTTAAAAAAACATGTGATGGACCAGAAACAGGAAATGGTGTTCTAGTAAATGTGTGCCTAGGATTAAAAAACTTTATGGTTAAAAGAAGATATCGCTGGAATTACGTAATATGAATTCTGTTTATTTATCTAATATAAAATTTAAATATTATTAATCTATTAAAATAAGATAGGTACATTTCTTAAAATAATAACTAAAAAATAATATAATGATTAATTGCATAAGTATATTTTATAATTAATATAACACATAATATTTTAAGAATAATCGTGAGTGTAAATGTGAATTATTTTATGAAGCTGTAATTCCGAAGAATATTGGAAGATGGACTGTACATTAAATCATTATTGATGGTAAAAATTGTATAATAATAATAATTTTGATGTATTTAATATGTTTTTCTTTAGATCAACCAAATGATATGTTATTGTTGAATGAATGTATGAATATTTTAAAAATACACACACATTATATTGGCAGTGACAGTTTTATTTAAATATGCATAATTTGAATTTATGATATAAATATGATACAACATTACATAAGAAGCTTAGAAATAATTATATGATTCTTTCGTAAATAAATTTTGATTTTGATTTTTATTATTATTATGTTGGAGTATTAGAATTATATTTATTATTCATACAAGTAATTATTTTTATTTCAAGTGAGGAAGAGATCTCAAAGTCTATATTTTATTTTTATTTTATTGAATAAATTAAGTTAAGTTTTATGTAGAAGTTTATGTTTGAATTAAAGGTTTACTGAATATAGATGACGTAGTATAAATAGTTTGGATAATTAGTATTTATTTAAAGTTGAAGGTTGTTTTCCCGGAATTTTAAATAAGTTTTAAAGGATGTTTTGTAGATAAAAGTTTATTAAGAAGGAGTAGAATAACACATAAAGTAAAGTAATAATTTCACACAGAAAAGAATCATAAAATTTATCTAATATAGTGCTTTATGAATTTGAAATTGATGAATAATTTAAATATTATTATTTTAACAGTACATATGTAATGCATATTTGATAAAACATGTAGCATGAATTGCATTAAATGAAATATAAAAATTATAATCAATTATTTGTTATTACATTATAAAGATACATTAGTTTTATATTATGCTATTAGAGTAATACTGATATTAAAGTGAACACATACTAGTACATGATGAGATGAATAACAGTAATACTTAAGTGATGTAGCAATTTAATTAGCAAAGTTTAATTGTTTACATATGTTACATAAATATTGTTTAAATAAATTTTTCTGTGTAATAATTGAAGTTTACTGATGCTTGTTTAAAGTCTAAGTTTTGGAAACATACTTCAGTGTTATTAGTACAGCATTTTAAAGAATGTATAATTACTTATTGGGAGGATGAGTTAATAACAGTGTAAACATATTGTATTATTATTTTCTTATTTTTTATTTTCTTTGTTTTCCTAATTTGAACTGTAAATATTGTAAATAAATTCTTAATCAAAGTTAATGTAAATAAATTTGTTTAATTTGTTTTAAAAGTGTGTCGAGTTCATTATTTTGCACCACAACATTTGACAGCAGATAATTTGAAGAAACATAATATTTGCACAATATGAATTTATTATTATTATTTAGAAACAAACACAATATTTTCTTGATATCATTTTATAAGAATTGATTGATATTAACATATAATATTATTATGGTCATAGGATAATTATAATGCACATTATAAGAGTACAATATTATTTATTGCCACAGATTATTAAGTTGTAAGATTTTGATCTATTCTAAAATTAAGATACTATATGAAAATAAAGATAGACATGTTATTATTATTTAATGATTGATGATATAATAGGAATAGATAAGGTTAAGTTATACCCTAAGAGTATTATTATTATTATTATTATTATTATTATTAAAATAAGTTAGGTGTATTTAGGTTTGATATAAAATCCCATATCATACTTATTTACATGAGTTATCATTACTTTAAGATAATTAGAAGAACCTGAGATTATTTAATTATATTTTTAAAAATTAAAAGTTAAGATTTATTTATTTTATTATTATTAAAGATAGTTTATTTTATTTAAAAGCCATAAGAATGCTATAGAGGTATTAGTAAGTTAATAAGGAGGTGATAGTATTCTTATGCCATTGAGACAATATGTTTGGAAGATATTGACTCAATGTAAATCTACTTATTACTTTGTAACTTTACTTCACAGTCTCATGATTTTAATAAATACTTATTTAATTAGTACATACTATAGAATTATATTAATTTTGATAATTAATGATAAATTTAAGTAGAATATGATAATATAAAAGTATATTAAAGATAAACATGCAAATTTTAACTGAGCATTATAATTTAATTAAGCTAGTCGTATTTCAAATTATATTATACATCGAGAAGTAAGGGTACAATATATATATATATATATATATATATATATATATATATATATATATATATATATATATATATATATATATATATATATATATATATATATATATATATATATGCATAAAAAATAAAAAAAACATAACATTGTTTTAAAAAAAATGAGATAATTAGCTGAATTCCTGATTAAGTATCTGCTATAGAATAAATAAAATGAATGTATTAAATTATATAATGGATACTGATATACATATTTAAAATAATGCTTTATACTATGACATCTGCTATAATAATTTATCATTGAAACTGTGAACATTATATATATCATATATATCTTGATAAATATTTGATTCTACAATGGCCTGGAGAAAAAGACTTATGTAAGGATTAGTTCTTTAAAAATGGATTTTTAAACTATTATTCAACATGGATTAAATCTTTTGGATGGAATTCCAGACAGAACTGAATAAACCCTTTGTCTTAAAGTATTTTAACATTTCTTCATGTTTTTCTCCAAATTTTAATGGATTTTAAAAGTTGATATTTGTATTTTTTTTATTTTTTATGGTGTACCAAGAAAGTAAAAAATAACTGTACACAATGCTGTCTGCAATAACTAAGCAACACAAGAGCTCCATATCAAGCTATACAATGTATAAAAAAAAACTTATAATAACTTTAATCTTTAATATTTTTTATTTTAGTATTAAGTTAAATAATACTTCAGAAGTTTATCATTATTAATTTGGTATTAAATTATGATTAGGAAATAAATTAAGATATAATAATTTTATATTTTTTTTTTAATAAAAAATATTTAGAAAGTGATTTTAATCTTAACTTTTATTTCAGTAAATGTTTCTCAAGAAGTGGAACACTGTGAATGATCTTTGTAATATTATGAGATCATTGATAATTTTATTAGTATTATAATTATAATTTCTTGGATATTTATTTATGTTCTTATAATTGACAAAATATATATTTTTATTAATATTTATTTTAAATTATAGTATGCAATGCTTGAGTTTATTATTAATACTGTAAAAATGAACCATTAGTAAGTATCCTATGTATTTGTGTAAATATTGATAAATGCATATAAATGTTTTTTTTTGTAAAACCTATAAGGTTGTTTTCCTTATTTTATTTTTTAGCTAAAATGTGAACACTTTGAATATGCATAATTATATGGTATTGTCTAATTGTTGAAATGTTATTTTATGAATATTATATAAAACATAGTATTGATCGCTACATTATTTCTTAAAAAATGAGTAAGATACATAGCATTTTATGAATGATTGTCAATATCATTTGAGAATAAAAACATTAAAAAAAATCTTGTGTGGAGTTAGATCATTGTTGTTTCCTATAGTATTGTTTTTCAAAAATTATTTTTAGAATGTTGTCAGTTTACTATTTTGTAATGTTGAATGAATTATACAGTGGGACAAATATTGATAGTGATCAGGAAAGTAATGATATTTTTATGAAATGTTGGTTCTGGGGTTATATTGAAAGTCATTATTGGAAAATTGTAGTTCTATATATTTTGAATGTTATTGAAGTATACAGATAATATAAAACTGTATATTTATTTTATGGAGTCACATTTCTTCTGTGTCTATAACTGCTATGATAGAGACCTGAATTAATCTTAGGTGCCTCATGAATATGGACCTACTTCTTTGATTTACACTGTGCCTATAGTGATATTATTTTTTTTGAAACATTTTGATTGTTATTCCATGCCCTATATTTATTCACTATTCATTTCCACAAGTATCATTATAAAAGATAGTTTAAGCTGGAAAATAATGACTGAATTATTTTGATGTATTATTTTTGAGAGGGCAAGATGTAGTATGCAAATATTTTTCTTCAAATGATGTTGAGATGCTTAGTCAATTCTGTAATGTGCAATATAAGAATAGAATAATTAAAACTTAGATGAAAATATTAGAGATCATATAAAGTGAAAATGAGATTAAAAATGATTGATGTGTAAAAGAACGTCAAGATGAAGGTAAAATAACTTCATGCACTCCAATTTATAATTAATTTTCTTAAAATTTTTTACTGTTAAGTTACTTTAGCTAAGTCATAGATTTATAAAACTTACTCTCGAATATTTTTCTTGCGTAATAAAGTAATTTCTTAGAAAGGAAATATTTATGTTGTTAGTAAGGTATTTTCTAAAAATAAATATTGAAATAATATTTCATGAAACAGAAAGGAAGTTTTTAAATAATTTTCTTCAATATTTTACTTATATTATGTAAACATGCATGGAAAATTTATATTTGAAATAGGTTAATGCATAGTAAAATAAAAGTTTTCATTTTATTGTATTATATTTTGAAAAATAGCCAGAGAGAAGGCTATTTCTGATTTTAAATTTTATATTCCTATGTCATCTTATTGTAAATATTTTTCTTTAATTTGTGCTAAGTAATTTAAATATACTTTTCTTTGTAAATATTTATAATTTGTTATATTATAAAATTTATTGTTAACTTGTTAATAAATTTGTTAATTGTTTTTTTATTAAAATTACTGTAGTCCAATTGTAATTTATTTGCATGATATTTATTGATTTATCACATTGTATGCATGACCCACAGAAATTAATAATCAGTTATATATTAATTATTCAGCATAGAATTATAATATGTTTTTAAACATTATGTAATCACATCTGATTTAGTAACCAAATATATTTACTTATTCTCTTAAAACATTTAATCATGATTAATTATTTTAAGTTGATACAATATTTATGAGAAATACTTGATATTGCCACAATAATATTAGGATATTATATTTTTCTTTAAGAATGCTACATTAAACGTGGGAAATTTATACAATACATTTACTTATAATGAATTATGTTTCTATTATACTATTCCTAAATTTTACCATTAGGTAGATTCTTGTATTGAGAATCATGAGAATACTGAGTTGCTTGTTGACATTATTATTTTATAAGGATAGTTAAATATCATATAAAATCCTTTATAATTTTAAACTACAGAGTATTAACATTGATTTGTTTATTAATTTGTTAAGAGATGAACCTAAGATTATGATGATGATGATGATAATAATAATAATAATAATAATAATAATAATAATAATAATAATAATAATAATAATAATAATAATAATAATAATAATAATAATAATAATAATAATAATAATAATAATAATAATAATAATAATAATAATAATAATAATAATAATAATAATAATAATAATAGTGTTATTTTGGGAGAGTGTTATTAATTAATATTTTAATAAAAGAATATTAAATAATTTGTTATTATTTTAGTAAATAATTTATAAATTATGTTTAGGAATTTTATAATTATATTTATTATTTTGGCAGAACCTTATGTTGTTTACAATAGTGAATTAGCTATAAATAAAATTTTTTGTAAATGAGTAGATTAAGCAGTATAGTTTAGAACAATAATTAGTTATTTAAAAACTAAGTGCTATGATATTTTATTGTGCTATGGTATTTTATTATTTTAAGATTGTTTTGAATTACTAAGTAAAATATATTATTTTATTAGATATTTTATTTTGAGTTAGTCTTTATGTTGTATTATTTTAATAGTTAGCATTTATGCAACTTAATTTTATTACATTATTGTTATCTCAGTTAGCTGGATTATTTTGTTCAGTAGTATCCCATTAAGGAAGGGTACTATATATATATAAAACAACAACCATTGAATATCTGGTACTATATATATATAAAACAACAACCATTGAATATCTGTATATTTAAATCATATAATAATAATTCAAACAAGTACATTTAACACAGTATTCAAAATTAAAAAAAATATATTTATTACAAGAAGTACTTTCAATTGTTTCACTGATAATCTTTATCAACTGTTAATACAAACATACAAAAAATAAAAACTTGCATTACCCATCATTCAATCTATTCAAATTTCCCAAAATTCTGTTGATATTATATTAGCCAATTGTCTATTCATTAAAATACCTCTACTCCTAGATATCATCATTGCCTCTTTAATTTTACGTTTTTCACTACATCTTTCAATTTGAATAATTTTTATATCTCTATTATTAAATTTAAAATCATAATTATATGTTTTGTTATGATCAAATATAACTGATGGAGTATTCATATTTACCAAAGATATATTTTCTTTCTGTACACATTTATATAATGTCTTATGATCATTATATTGTTTTTGTAATGTACATTTGGGTTCCCCTATATATTTTATTTCACAACCACATTCCAACATATATATAACAGAACTTAATTCAAACTTAAAAATCTTGGCTTTAGAGTTATTTATCATATCATTTATATTATTTGAAAAGAAAAAAGAAATTATACTCAAACCACTATAAAGTTTATTAATTAATTTAGCTTGTCGATTAGATATAAAAGGAATAAAAATCCATTTATCACTCTTTAATTTACTTAATATTTTCTTATTATTACTTTTACTTTGATTATATTTTGTAATTGTATTATAAATAATATTCCTTCCGTAACCAACATTCAACATATCAGTAATATATACATTCATATTTTCAATTTTATCACTAATAAATTTTCACAAATAATCATTTCTAAACAAAAATGACTTCAAACCAGCTATTGTATGACTCATATGAACTTTAGAATTATATGGAATATTATGTGCACATAATGAAATAATTGTTAATTTGTTTAATGAGTTAAATATGATTAATAATGTAAAATGGGTGTTAAATGCAGAGAAGGAAGATTCTATAACGTTTATAGATATATTTATTAAAAGAAATAATAATGTGTTTGATTATAATATGATTTTAAAGCCTGTGGAAATTAGGGGTTATATTCCATATAATTCTAAAGTTCATATGAGTCATAAATTAGCTGTTTTGAAGTCATTTTTGTTTAGAAATGATTATTCGGGCAAATTTATTAGTGATAAAATTGAAAATAGTAATGTATATATTACTGATATGTTGAATGTTGGTTATGGAAGAATATTATTTATAATACAATTACAAATTATAATCAAAATAAAAGTAATAACAAGAAAATATTAAGTAAATTAAAAAGTGATAAATGGATTTCTATCCCTTTTATATCTAATCGACAAGCTAAATTAATATTAATAAACTTTATAGTGGTTTGTGTATAATTTCTTTTTTCTTTTCAAATAATATAAATGATATGATAAATGACTCTAAAGCCAAGATTTCTAAGTTTGAATTAAGTTCTGTTATATATATATATATATATATATATATATATATATAACAGAATATATATATATATATATATATATATTTATATATATATATATATATATATAAATTGGAATGTGGTTGTGGAATAAAGTATATAGGGGAATCCAAATATACAGTGCAAAAACGATATAATGGTCATAAGACATTATATAAACGTGTGCAGAAAGAAAATATATCTTTGGTAAATATGAATACTGTATCAATTATATTTGATCATGATAAAACACGTAATTATGGTTTTAAATTTAATAATAGAGATATAAAAATTATTTAAATTGAAAGGTGTACTGAAAAACGTAAAATTAAAGAGGCAATGATGATATCTAGGAATAGAGATGGTTTAATCAATAAACAATTGGCTAATATAAAGACAACATAATTGTGGAAAATTTGAATATTTGAATGATAGGTAATGTAAGTTTTTATTTTTTGTACGTTTGTATTAACAGTTGATAAAGATTGTCAGTGAAACAATTGAAAGTACTTCTGGTAAAGAAAATATTTTTTTAATTTTGAATAGTGTGTTAAATGTATTTGTTTGAATTATATATATATATAAGCTCTGTAACAAATGGATAAGATAATGCATAAAATCTGACTTTTTGTTTTCAATGCATATTGCAAGAATGTAATATCTTTCAGCACACACACGAGTATATACATATACAGATGTATTTTAAGATTTATATATATATGTAATTTTCATATAATTTAATTTAAAGATTACAATAGACATACAAATTAATATTATTAACAAATAGTATTATAATAATATTACAGTACAGTTATAAAAAGATCAAAACAATAAATTAAGATTACGCAATGTATTTATGCATGTAAAAATGGTGTGTGCATGTCATCTCATCCTCATTATATATATATATATATATATATATATATATATATATATATATATATATATATATATATATATATATATATAGGGTTTGTGTTTGTTTTATTCTTATTTCCTCAATAAACAATTCCTTGCTTTTATTAGCGCAAATGACATGTTAAGACAATATATATATATTTAAATACAATTTTCATTTTAATATTTTAAAAATGATCTTTACAAACATTTGTAAACTTGGCATCTTTCCCATGATTATTAATTTTATAAAGTCATTTTACATAAAATTGTAATTTAGTTTGAGTGTTTGGGGGGAGAGTTAAAAAAATAATTTTATTTAAATTACCATGATAAAATAACTGCAAAGAAAATATATAAACATTGTGAGACAATCACAACTGAAAAGTCATTATTCAATAGATTAATTTATACTAATTAGCGAATTTTTTATTTTTTTTTTGATTTTGCTATGTAACAATATCTACAGATTCATTAATTGAAAAATAATTGAATTGGTAAAGAAATGAGATATAAAATATATCTACAGAAATATTCTAAGACAGCTAAAACAATTTCAGCTTTATAATGTAAATGTTATATTCTATAAAAATTCAAATTCTATTTTATGATCATGGTAAATGGATAGCTATATAACATTTTACGACTCTCCAAAACCTAAAACAATAATAGATATGATAATATTTCTAGAAAATGCTTTTTTTATTTATATTATAAGATAACGATTTGCAAAATTGATTTTCCTTATCTAAATTTGTGCATTTCTAAAATTGTCCTACAGTTTATTCTGAGGACTAAGTTAAACCTCTGCTGAAATCAATTTGAAATTTTTTAATGTTGCTACATCACAGATGATACATTAGAAGATGAAAATTAATTTAAAACTATAATTTTTGTTTACAATCATATTAAAGCAAATTATGAGCCTGTATTATAACTAAATTTTCTCCACTGTACTATGGAGATTATTTTATATAATGGAAAAACTTTTCCAGTAGTAGTAGTAGTAGTAGTAGTAGTAGTAGTAGTAGTAGTAGTAGTAGTAGTAGTAGTAGTAGTAGTAGTAGTAGTAGTAGTAGTAGTAGTAGTAGTAGTAGTAGTAGTAGTAGTAGTAGTAGTAGTAGTAGTAGTAGTAGTAGTAGTAGTAGTAGTAGTAGTAGTAGTAGTAGTACTACTACTACTACTACTACTACTACTACTACTACTACTACTACTACTACTACTACTACTACTACTACTAATAATAATAATAATAATAATAATAATAATAATAATAATAATAATAATAATAATAATAATAATAATAATAATAATAATAATAATAATAATAATAATAATAATAATAATAATAATAATAATAATAATAATAGCCACAGCAAATCTCTGCTGAGGTAAGAAGCAAACCTTAAGTTCTCCGA